>PVJD01005467.1:0-115176 GCA_004026545.1 Mormoops blainvillei | reverse complement strand
AGTAGGTGAATCTGCTTCCTGCTCTGTAGGGAGATGAGTAGATGAACCTGCTTCCTGCTCTGTAGGGAGATGGATAGGCGAACCTGCTTCCTGTTCTGTAGGGAGATGAGTAGGCGAACCTGCTTCCTGTTCTGTAGGGAGATGAGTAGGTGAACCTGTTGTGCCCACACAAGAAACGTGTTCCCAGTTACAAAGCCTTTAGAACTGTTCTTTTATATTTCTGACCTCTTGTTCTTGGGGTGGGGGGGTGACAGCTATCGGAAGATTTCTGGGGACACTTGTAGTGGCGGAGATGTTGAAGCACGACTGGAGGGAGAACTGGTCCCATGTCCCTTGGCAGGTAAGAGGCGGTTTCCTCCTTCTGACCCCACGGGCTGTCCCTGAAACACGATTGTCTTCTCGCCCAGGCCCAGTCTTGCGGTTCTTCTGACTTAGTAGAGAAAAAGGGTGGAAGATACAAGCATCTCAGAGCTCCCTAAACTTGGGATACAAACCAAGTGTATCTGTAGCCTTATGACTCCATAGGACTGAGAAGACTTTTTGAAGGGAGCCCTCTCTGTTTGCTGAGAAGTGCTGGCTGGCACCTCCTGTGTCCCGGGCGCGGGGGGTGAGAGGCGCACGCAGGCCTCCTCTGTGCCCCTGGGCCTGCTTGTCAGACGGATGTGGAGAGATTTGCAGCTTCTGGGAAAGCAGCTAAGTGGTCTGCCTCAGTTTTTATAAGAATTATCAATAATATTTTAAAGGGGTTTTGCACATTTTAATGCCCTTTTCCATGTGTTGTCGTTTTAATTCCTGAAACAGATATTATTAGATCCGTTGTTTTTAAAGTACGAGGAAACATCCTCAGAGGAGGGGGTTGGATGGCTTTTTTAAGGTCACACGTGTGGTAAGTGACAAAGTCCATGCTTTCACCTGGACATGGCCGTGGTGGCAGACCCATATTGTGCCCGTCACCTTAGGTGATCAGTACGCATGCTGGTAAGAAAAGCCCCTCTGCAGTGTGTTTCCATAGTGCACGTGTGTTCCGAAGCATGTGTTTTAGTTGATTTAGTGGCGATGGCACAGGAAGTACTTGTCATATACACATGGAATTATGGCGCCTTATCAAAGAGTTAATCTCTCAGCACCTTTTCTTTCTTCACTCTGTTGCTAGTTGCTCTTCATGTAGCGCTTCCTTGTTCCCCCTGAGCCTTCCTGCTGCTCCCCACTCTTCATGAGAGCAAACGAGGGGCACGGATGCCCACCAGCAGGGGGCCGTCTCCTCGAGCAGCCTTGGCTGCCAGTGCCGGGCGCACCGTATCAGGGCTCATAGTGCGTTGTCCGTGCTCACGGCCTGCTAGCTTGCCCTGTACTTTTCATGCTTAGCTCATTAGTCCCTTAATTTAATCTCCCAGCTTTACCAGAGTAATTAGCATATCTCACCATGGAAACTTAGGAGGAGGCTCAGCAGGCTCTCACGGACAAGCAGATGATATGCAGGGGCTTCCTTGAGAAGCGCTGTGGTGGTCGGAGGCTTGGGCTTGTGGGTGTGAGTGAAGCCCTCAGGAGCTGGGGCACCTATGTTTGTAGTAAGTATTTTGGGGATAACTCAACAAGGGACAAAAGAGTTAGTTTACAGCCGATGAAACTGATAAGAAAGACCTTTTCTCTCCTGAGAGAGGAGAGGATAAATCACAGAATGGAGTGGAAAAATCTTGTTTGTGGTGTAGGCCTCCTCCTCAATGTTCTTTTTTTTTAATGTGTGAACTGAAGGCAGGGAGGTACCAACAAAGGGAAAGACCATAGGGATGATGGAAGCCACGTCTTTGCAGAGGCGAGATAATCTGGGCACCTGGATGGACTTCTAAAAATGGAGCAGTTTTCCCTGTGTGATTACTGTAATCACACAGATTTCTTCGTGAGCTCGCATATGGCTGGATTGGCCAAGAATCCTGCTCCTTCCCTAAGTTAAATGTTGACATGGCACCTGGGACGCTGCGTGCTCCTCTGCCTGACCCTGAGGCAAGTGCTCCTGGCCTCGGCTCCCCCGTAGAGGCCTTCGCGAGAAGGAAGAGCCAGAGCAGCAGGATGAGGGTCATGATGCTGGGGAGCGGTGGGGTGAACGCTCACTGTGCATGCCTACCCGCCCTGCGATGGCGGCAGCCTCGTGGGAGTCCTGGGCGCTCGTGTCGACGACGGGCTTGGGCGGTTTTCACCCTGACAGTCCCTTCACGGGGACTTCAGTGGGAAGGAGAAATCAGTTACCATGTGCTGGAAGCTTACCTGCTTTTGAAGTGAAGTGACACCGAAGGAAAAGAAGGCAACCCTATCTTCATTAAAAGTTGTGGGTAGATTCGGTTTTTGGTGCGTTCTCTGGCCCTTATACAGCCGCGGTACGTACTCCTTAACTCGTTAGTGCCTGGAATGGGGGAGAGGGGAGAGCAGCAGGAGCGATGCAGATGTCCAGCAGAGGGATTCCGATTTGCAACATGTGGTCAAATGGACACTGAGGGTCCGAGTGTGTCACTCGTCTCCACTCCCTTGGAAAAATCTGATGTTTTCCAGGCAGCTCCCTGAGTGGAAGAAGGAGCACAAATTCTTCTGGTTACTCATCTGACATTAAGTGAATCTTTTTAGGAATTCTGGGCCTCTATTTCCGTAACTTAAAAAATGGCAACATTGCATCTACATTGGAAGTGGCAGCCTTGTGTAGTGGTTATAGTGGAGACTGTGGACCCAGACTACCTGGGTTCAAGGCTTGGGTCTGCCACTTACTAGTTGTGTGACCGTGAGTGAGTCACTTAACTTCTCTGCTCTCAGCTTTCTTATTGGTGAAGTTGTGTCGATAGTAGTTCCTTCATTGTACAGTTGTTATGTGGATTAAACAGTGCCTGGTGCATAGTATGTACAGAGTGTGTAAGTATTTGTTTAGTAGACATAGTCTTCGTGATGATTATGTTGTAAAACATTTTGTCAGTAATCAAGAACAAACGCATTGTTATTGGTTTAAAAATGTAATAGATGGATGTAATTGCCATATGCCGTGGTGAACAATATTTAACAGGTGAGCAAATTGATTAGAAAACTTAGCCACAGTCTTCAGCGACTAGTGGTCTCTAACCCACAAGATTATGGTGACATGTGGGGCAGTCTTATGACGAGGACGACATGCTGATGGTGTCGTTATTTTGTCCAGTGTGATTAACAACTTTGAGGCCGAACTTAGATGTTTGGATGCTGGAGCCTGGCTACTGCGGGATATAGATTAAAAAAAAAAGAGAAGTAACGAGTAATGTGCTTTGTGGATGAGAAAATCTGTTTCAGATTCACAGGAGTTTCACTAGCTCGCCCAGGGTGGAAATGTGGTTTTGTTACACGCCTTCTGAGTCTGAATCCGTGTGTGTCCTTTCACTTGATCCACACCGTGGCTCTGTGGTGTGTGTGTGAGAAAAAACAGGTCAGGCTGAGGTGTCTACAGCAGGCCCCGGTTCACCCTTCCTGCTGTTCTGTGGGTCTGTGCAGAGGAGAACGAGTTTATCCTGTTTGCCACGCGGAAGTCCATCCACCGCTACGATTTGGCCTCGGGAGCCACCGAGCAGCTGCCTGTCACCGGGTTGCGGGCAGCAGTGGCCCTGGACTTTGACTATGAACACAACTGCCTGTATTGGTCCGACCTGGCCTTGGACGTCATCCAGGTGAGTCAGCCCTTGGCCTGGTCCTGGGGGCTAGGTGCTGCGACTGTCCACGCCAGGAAAACCTCTTCCAGAATGACCTAAGCAGCTGAGGGGTAGAAGCCCTACGCCGTGATTCATCTCAAGGCTGACTGAAGAAACATTTCAGTTTTTGGCTTTAATACTTTCTTTCCCTGCCTACCTCTGTCCTTGTAGGAAGGACAGAGGGAACCCCAAATCCGCAGTCTACTTGTAAATGAGGCCTTCCTGTTCCTGCTGGGAAGCTTTTATGTCTAGGAATGTTGAACTTTTAGTCGCTTCCTAGGGAACCACCTGCCTCTAGTGTCCTTCTTCCCAGCCTTGATACAATCACACTGACTTACGTGGGGCTTATGTCATCACCCACTTCAGCTGTCTGGTCACAGCCAAGAACCAGGAACTGAGCTGCGAAGACCCTACACAGGCCAGACAGAGAACCGTCACACACTTAAACCCAGGCATTTTAAAGGACAGCTCTTGAGTCTTTAATCCTTTTAGAAAAGGAGTTTCAGCAAGCTTTGTCTGGACACCTAACCCAACAGAAATGTTTCGGTGCGTGGGTGTTTGAGGGGCGGGCATGGGGGACGGGGTGACTGCTGAGTTTAGCTGTCCCAACAATAGCACCTGAGGGCCAGGAGCCTCTGGAGGAGGTGGACTATAAAGAGCAGACAGAAGAATTTAGAAATAACACCAGTCCGGTTTTATTTTAAAAGTAAACAGACTTGGGTGTCTCGGTCGCCCCCGGCTTTGTCATCGCGGTACAGCGTGGCTCGGCACCCAGCGTTCACGACCGCACAGACCCACCTCTGTGGCTACGTTCCGTTCAGCTACTCTACAAACAGGAGGCCATGATACATTTTAGAAATGCTTTTATTAAAAACTGGCTTTATTTGTCAGGAAAGCTCACTGACGTAAAGCATCTCATCCCTTGCCAGTCAAGCCAGTTGAATGAGGGTCACCGTCCATGGGACCGGTTGGTAGGAGGCCCTGTGAGCGTCTCACAGACTTTCCCCTTTTCCCTCCTCAGCGCCTCTGTCTGAACGGGAGTACAGGGCAAGAGGTTATCATCAGTTCCGGCCTGGAGACGGTGGAGGCCTTGGCCTTCGAGCCCCTCAGCCAGCTGCTTTTCTGGGTGGATGCTGGCTTTAAAAAGATCGAGGTATGTGTATTCCCGTGTCCTCGATGCAGCGCTGGGGGCACCTGGGCCCTGAGCTGGGTGTGGCACCGAGATGGGAGCCAGTGTGGCACCGAGATGGGAAGCTCTGGAACGTCTCAGAGCTTCCGGGGAGAGGTGCCTCGAACCCCTGGAGAAGGAAAAAGGGCGATAGTCTCAGAATTGTCGCCCTCTGTCATGGCGGTCCTACGTAAGGACAGGATACGAGACCCTGTGAGATTTCCTGAGCGTACCTGAAGGTTTGTATTTTGGCTAGAAAAACGTGAAGCAAAGACAGCAATGACGGGAGCAGCACCACAGCCCTGTTAGGGTGCCGCGGCATCAGGGCTCATAGTGCTGCGGCCGGCCGGCGCCGCAGTGGCAGGACCAGGGTCGCTGCCGCCGCCGTTAATGGAACTGGCAAGCACTTCTGTGTGCGAGCCCTGCCGGCGCCCCTGTGCAGAAGCTGTCCGGTTCATTCTCATCCAACCCGGCGGGGCAGCCATTCCTCTTGTCCTCGCCTCGCCTACCTGCAGCCTAGCCCCCGAGGCACCACGAAGGGAAGAAGTGGCCTCTGACCCCCGGGTCAGTCCCTTGCTGAGGCCTGGGATCCTGCTGTGGGGCTCGTGTGGCAGCTCTCTGTGGGACTGGCCAGGGGCCACAGGGGAGCCCAGGAGAAGCAAGTGGACATCGAGAGCCAGGCGAAGTGGCAGGACAGAAGCCCTGGACGTGAGAGAGAGGCCCGGGATCAGCCTTCGTTTTGGTAGCTAAATGACTTGATCTTCAATTCCTTCATCTGTAGGATGATGTCATTTCACAAGTGCTTCTTGAGGGTGTGACATGTGCCGGGCACAGCTATATGTCATGACAGTACACAGTAGGCAAGGCACACGGGTTCTGATAGATAGTAGATTTTAGTGGAGAAGCAAAGTAATGAAGAAACAAGTCAGTTCTGTTGGTGACAAGTGCTGCAGAGAATGTCGGACAGAGCAGTGTGACCGACCCTGCGATGGGGCCATGGGACAGCTTTGGAAATGGCAGGCAGGGATGTGTCTTGAAGGTGTGACACCCAGTCTGACCCCCGGCTGAGGACAGGGCCATGCCGACGTCCCAGGGCCGGTAAGAGGAGAGAACGGAGAGAGAGGTGCACGGTGCTGGACCCCCACTGAGTGCACCATGGGCCTCGTTACTCTTCTCGCCTCTCTCGCCATGTAGGGCCTGTGCTCTGCCGGGTGCTGAAGGGACGCAGCCGAGTCGGGGGGCCAGTGCACAACTCGGTGCTGCTCGTGCTGAATGGCATGAACTAAGGATGCTTATTTACCAAGGTGGGGCAGAGGAGGAAGGCCTGGAGGTGACTTTGGAAGGAAAGGCGGGATTTGATTAGAGAGCAGACGACAGGCTGGAGAGAAGGGGGTGTGTCAGGAGCAGGTGGGCTTAGAGAAACACGAGGAGACACATCTTGCTGATGCCATAGGAACTAAAATGGAGGAGACAGAAGGTGGGATGAGACCGTGGAGGCACCTGATTGCAAGGCTGAGGCATTGAGAATGTGTTCAGTGGACAGGGTGGACCGTCGGTGATGGCGCGTGGAGGAGCGACACAGGAGGGTCAAAGAAGGAAGTGTGTTGAGTGCTTTGTGCAGGTCCTCATGCCCGGGAACGAGGGTGCAGGTGGTGCCGGGACTCTGTCGGACCACGTGAGAGCAGACCCGGGAGCCAGAGGCAAGAACAAGTCATGCTGACCAGGAACAGGGCAGAGTTTCTGATCCGTTAGGGGGCCATGCCTGTAGGCAGGAGCCGAGAGGAGGCTTTTAAGGAGCTTAGGTCTATCTTGGCTTTTTTCTGTTTTTTTTTTTTTTCCCCCAGGTAGCTCATCCAGACGGCGACTTCCGACTCACGATCGTCAATTCCTCTGTGCTCGATCGGCCCAGGGCTCTGGTCCTTGTGCCCCAGGAGGGGTAAGTGTGGCCCCAGTGGAAGTCAGTGTGTGCCAAAGCCTATGGCAGCTGGATCGTCATGGGACTGCAAACTGGTGGACCAAAGCTCTGTTTCTCAGGATTGTGGTTGAAATAGTCTGTCAACTGAGTTTTGAAACCACAGTCTTTGTCAGATGCCTTTTCATTAGCACCAGAGTCTCTAGGCATCCAGATGTCTCACATCCGTGGGGTTTTTCTCCAGCAAAAGGCAGTACCAAAAGTCACGCTGTAGACATAGCTGGGCCCGGTCGGATATTGCGAGGATTCTGTATCTTGAGTTTCTTGCCTGGTACAAACATCCAGTGGACCCCACCTCGCCCTGCTCTCCGGCATGTGTAGGTCTCCTTCCTAGGACCCGCATGCACTTGGGGTTGCAAAGTGCTTTGTTACTTTGTTAACTTAAGAAAACGCAACTCAAAGGGAAATTCTGGGGTAGCCTTTCTACCCTTTCTTATAGCATTTATAATTGAGGATTAGACCTGTTTCTTGTAATAAAAGAAAATTCTGGAAGTAATGTATGCCCTTGATTTAAAATGTTAAAAGTGAACATAAGTTTATGAAGTGTATAATATTCGTTTCCTCCTTTCTCACTATTAACTCTTCACCTCACGTTTCCCAGGGTTTGATAGTTTCTTGTGTCTTGTTCAAAACTTTTTTTGACCCATGTACAAGCATATATCTTTAAAACACACAGACACATGCACCTTTATGCCAAATAGAGTTATAGGGTATGTACTAGACTGAACATGCTAAAGAACTTAATATGTTTTGAAAATAGTTTCAGATAAGCACATGTACATTTTAGGCTTTATAATATTAAGTCTAATATTATATACCATGATGCATCACTTTTCCTAAAGCTTAACATATATATACAGACACACAAATATACATACATGTTTTATTAAAAAATGTATGTACTTGCTAGTATGAACACTTTCTTTGCTCTGACAACCATCTTTCTATGTTATCTTTGCATAACTTGATTATATCTATAGGTAAATTCCAGTAAAGGAATTTTTGGGTTGAGGAATTACATGGTGTTATGTGTTGTGATTCCATATTGTGATGCATATGCTGAAATAGCCAGCCGGTCATTCTGGAGGGGCTTCTGCCTCTTTGGGGCAGGACTTGAGCTCCTGTTCCCCTGGTTCCAATGTGAAGCATGTGCCTTCTCATCCGGACCAGGGTGATGTTCTGGACCGACTGGGGAGACCTGAAGCCTGGCATTTATCGGAGCAACATGGATGGTTCTGCTGTCCATTGTCTTGTGTCAGAGGATGTGAAGTGGCCCAACGGCATCACTGTGGATGACCAGTGGATCTACTGGACAGATGCCTACTTGGACTGCATTGAGCGGGTCACTTTCAGTGGCCAGCAGCGCTCGATCGTCCTGGACAACCTCCCACACCCCTACGCCATCGCGGTCTTTAAGGTAGGACTCTTGGTTTCCAGCATAGGGCACTCTGTCGGCATGGGCGAAGAGCCCCCTGAGGGGAAGGACCCACTGTCTCTGGGTTTTTGCGCAGCAACTTGTCTGACTTATAGAAATTAGCTCATTGTTAAATTTGAGGCAGTTTCCTTCAGCCCACGTGGAGGGATGCCAGAGGAGAGGTGCCAGGGGTCCAGGGCACTTACTGTTCACATTTCAAAAGGTTAAAGGCGAGGCATTTCCCGTGAAATCCCCCGTTTGCCCTTTCGTGTCGGTGGGCTTGTTTGGCTCCGGTTCTGCATCTCCTGTAAGGTTTGCTCACTTCATTCCCCGAGGGCTTCAGTGAGCCCTGCCCCCTCCGGCGTGGCTGGCCACTTGCGCTTCGATGCTAGAGAGCAAAGCGTTCTTCTTAACACTGAGAAGCAGATATCAAACTGAGTGGTTGGGCTTGTGGTCCAGCTTGAATGCTTATTGGATAGTTTCTTGGGGGCCGTTCCGTCCCTCTGGATATCGGGTGAGGTTTGGATAAAATCGCTGACACCTGCATTTCAGTGGAGCCTTGATGGGGCTGACCATTTGGCCAGTGCCTTCCGGGTGTCCGCTGCATGACAGTGCTCTGGGTCTTCCTGGGGTCCAGAGTAAAGGACTGAGGAGCTGGACTGAAGGAAAAATTTTTCTTTTTAGAATGAGATCTACTGGGATGACTGGTCCCAGCTCAGCATATTCCGAGCTTCCAAACGCAGCGGGTCCCACATGACACCTCTGGCCAGCCAGCTCCCGGGGCTGATGGACATGAAGATCTTCTACAAGGGGAAGACAACTGGTATGGCAGCGCCTCCTTCCTGCTGTCCGCTGCGCCAGTCTCCAAGAAGGGGCTGGGTGTGGGCGGCCCGCGCCAGCAGGCTCTGCAGCCTGTACCCTTGCCACCGCAGCATGCACGTTATTTAGCTCCTTCCTAATGACATTGTAATTTCTCTCTAATGAGACACACAGCCAGGAGACAGCATGTTTTGCCTGCTTGGAGTGTGGGTGATTGGTAGGTAATTACACCCTCCTCCTGCGTTTGCCCCCTTACTGATGGGCGATGTGACTTCTGTTGCAGCAGGAGAGTCCCAGCGTGCGTGTAGTTCGTGTTTGGCACCCTCGCTAGGAGCTGTGCCCTGCTGGGTGCGCAGGCAGATGCTGCTTCCCGGCTGGAGTGCCATCTTGATCCCGGTTGCTCAGATGAGCACGTACCTGTCTTGTAATGCTAGGTATATGACTTAATTAATTTGTCCCCACTGTGAAATTCCAAAGCCCGTGAAGAAGAAGATTGTCTCTTTTTCTCTCAATAATTTTACCAGCGCCTAGTACTTAGTAGGTCCCAATGCATATGTATTGAAAGAAGAAGACATGGAAAGGGAAAGGAAGAATTGCGGTGGGTGTAGACAGTAACTTTCTTAAGGATTGTTGGCTGAGACCTCCAGAGCTCTGTAAGGCTTTGACTCTTGGCCCTGGCGTCAGAGACTATTCAGTGGAAGACCTTTCTCCTTATTTGACTGTCCTTTCCCCTTGTTTATTTCCTAACCATCCTATCAGTTCTACAGGAGAGACATCAGGGCACTCCAAGAAGAATAGTCCTTTTGAGAAGTGCCCTCTTTATCTCAGCAGGATTAAATAGCACCCTGGGTCTGCTGACTGGCCTTTACTGACACGCTGCTAGGTTTCCTGTTTTGAGTTAGAATGTTGACATTGTTCTCTGGTTTTGGCTGGCCTGGCACTAAGAGAAGATTGACAAAGGGAAAGAACGCATTACAGATAGCAATGTTAGCCTTTTGGGACCAGTGAAGATAGCATGAGAACACCCTTAGAAAACTGTGTTCTTGAGCCGTAAGTCAATATTATTGTTAGGTCTTCACAGCTGACCTGTGGGATGGGCAGGGCGGGTGTTAGGAGCTATGGGTTACAGATGAGGGAATGTAATCTCAGATAGGAGTTTGTTTTCCCAGAGGCCCCTTCCTTGGTTAGGAGCTGGGTTTTGTTCCAGCTCTGCCACTGAATGGAGAAGTCACATTCTTAGAGTGGGCACCTGTTTAACACAGGGCGAGACAAAGGAATCGTGCTCCTCAGCCCCTGTGACTGGGACCTCGGGGCCTTTGCTGACCCCCCCTTGCTAGCAAGCTGAGTGAGTTGTCACTATTTCTCTAAGCTGCCACCCCATCCAGAAGAGTGGGTCTTCATTTTGACAGTGACCTGTAAGCATGTTTGGTGAGCACAGAGCAGCTGCTGAAACACCATGTTCAGATGAAACAGGGCCGCGGGCCCCTCACTGCCCGGTGTTCACGGGCCCCTTCATCCCAGTGGGTGTGCGGTCCTGGCTGACTTGGACTCACGCTGGTTACACAGTGAAGGTGGCTGCCGGAGGCATGCAGGGGAGATCATGGTCTGCCTCCTGCTTCCAGACAGAGGGTTGGAGAGGTGAGTTTACTTTTTCTCAAACAGGCCATTTGGGTTAAATCAGAGCTTTTGCAGTGGCATCTGGCCGCCAGCACTGCTTCTATGCAGTGGGTTCTCTTGGTCTTGAACTCGTTTGCTCCAGTTGGCCTGCTTTCTTGGACACTGAAGGAGTATTGCAATTTCATGTTTTGTATTGGCAATCCTTGGTGCCAGTCTTTATTTTTGTTGTCTTCTCCTAACACATGTAGGATTTTCTGTTAATGTAAAATAATAATGATGATGATGACATTTATTAAGGGACTCTGATTATATAGTACCACACTGATGTGCTTTATGGGCTTGTATGACCTCAGTTAATTGCCCTAAATCCATGTGTACTATTGATATTTCCATTTTATAGATGAGAACATGAAAGTTTGGTTTAGGAATTTTTCTATTTGCACATTTAGTACGTGGTAAGAATTCAAACCACATTCCAGTTGACTTCAGAGCTTGATGCAATAAAACCATCAGCTCTGCCCCCTCTGTCATCTGTTGTTGAAATAGCAGTGCCCTGGCATATGACAGTGAGTGAGAAGTACTTGATTTTGAATAGTTCTTGTCTTTGATAAAACTTTATTCACGTCAAACATTTGTCAATTTGGGATATGTGCTTTTAAATAGATGTATTTTTCGTCTTTATTCCTGACTGATTTGTGCAGAGTGTTACTGGAATTTATTCTTCATAAAGAGGGCGTTTTACTTAAACAGCATACTTTGCAAGACTCTTGACACATTTAACTGATGATGAGTGAGCTAAAATATTTTAGAGCTCTTGGTGTTCTTCAGAGTCAGCAATAAGCACATACTTTTAAATACCTATAATGAGGGCAAATAATGTATTATATGGGGTAGATTTGATATCGATAATTGTCAAATACATATGTAACTAAGTAAGATAATAGCATTTTTGCCACCTGGATTGGTCCTGTTATAGATCCAAGGTTTGTGTTCCCAGTGCTTCAAAACAAATGCTCAGTAGTTCAGAGTTTGGAGCAAGCAAAGGTTTATTGATCGAGGATGCCTAGCTAGAGAAGATGGGAGAACTAATTCTCAGATCTACCCTAAGAGAATATGGGATCCAGCATCATTTATGGTTAAGGGAAAGAAGGAAGGGCAAGTCTTCCCAACAGTGGTGGGGTAGGTGGATATTACTCTCGCCTCCTCCTGGAGCAAAATGGGAACTACTGTACAACTGAATTGGGGAACAATCCCCCTGAATTACCAGCTGAAGACTTGCTGAAGAGGAGACTTACAACCAAGAAAGGCAGAAGGTGTCACCTCAAGTCCAGTAGGAATGGTGAACCTGTGAAAGGGGCTGCCCTGTTCTGGGGACAGTGACTGAGGTCAAGGAGGGATATCTCAGCTGCGGGAAGCTCTCCTGCGAGGTGTGGAGCCTCAACCCCAGGCAGGGCTCCCCAGCCCAGAGCACCTGTGCCAGGAACAGGCATCTGCAGAGCATCCAGCTGTGAAAAACTGAGGTTTCTGCCTACCAAGGAGAGGGAGAACCCACCCAAGTCAAAGGCACCCTCTTGAAGGGCCAACATGCAAACTTTTGTTTCCAGCCACTCGCCCTGGGCTTCGGTGGTATGGACTGGGGCCACCTGGCGAGAGTGTGGGGTTTGTGGCTCTGGGGAGAGACATGGGAAAACAGGCAGTAGGACCCTGCCCTGAATCATCTGCTGATACCATGGCAGCCATGGTTTTTGGGCAGAGCTGTCCCCTCCGAGTGGCATCAGCCCGAGGAAGAGCGATCACCCCACCCTCTGGTATTTCTCTTTCCCCACCCTGTGGCTCTTAAGCCCTGCCCAGGAGTCAACGGAATAGGCTGGGGCATAGAAGTCTAGGCAGACTTAGGAGGCGTCAGTGACTGGCTTTGGGGCAGGGCCGATCCCCCCACTTTCCTGTGAACCTGACTGGAGCTTTCCCCTCACAGGAGATCAGATAGAAACACTCTCCGAGCTTCTGGCAGACCCAGCCTCTGGGCTCTGGAGGCCCCACCTGCTTGACTCATTGGGGCTGCACCCTGCCCTCCTGAGGTCAAGGAGAAATCGAGGTCAGGGAAAACCTGAAAGACTCAGACAGTGGCTCTGCGGCAGGGAATCACACCCACCATCTTCCCTTAGTTCTGAATGGCATCTCCCCATCGTGGGAGATTCGATCGTCCTACCCTCCCAGTCCCACAAGAGGCTGTTTCAGCGACGAGCCTTTTTAGTGACCAGCCGAATAGCCAGCAGGCAGCCGCGGCAGGTGGAGGCAGAGGCAGGGCAGGCAGACCCCGGGTGCCTTCGGACACTGGCTGACCTGCCCCCGGGTCCTGCGCTGGTAAAAGCCAGCCTTGGGGCACAGCCAAGCCCAGCAGACGTGGCCACAACATGTGGATCACTTGTAGCTTCAAACCAGTTGGCGAAGGCCAGGCATAGACAACGTCTGGCATTGGCCAACCTGAGGTTCCCTTCCAAGAGGGCCAGAACCAGCACTCCGGCCGGCCAGCCTCAGGTGACACTGGAGCAGGACCCAAGGGGTTGCACAATCGGCAGGCCCGAAGGGGCCTTGCAGGAGGCACAAAACTGCTGAGGCGAACCCCACTTTCTTTTTTTATTCTTTTCTTGCATTTTTCTATTTCTTTTTTCTTTAATCTTTCCTTTTCTTATCCTGTTTTTTCTTTTCTTACTCTTTTCCATATTCTTTTCTTATTTTTATTCTTATTTCCTTTTATATTTTTTCTTTTCATTTTTTTATTTTTATTTTGTTATACTTTTTTTTCTACTTTTTTATTTTCTTTTTCTTGTCTTTTTTTTGTTCTTGTTTATTGTCATGGGCTTTTTTTTGGGGGGGGGGATTGGTTTGTCACCACTTGCACAGAAGCTTGCATGCTGTGGTCAGGGTTGAGCCTCACAGTCAGCCAGCCTTATGATCAGTCCCACCCACAAAGGGGCCAACAGCAAACAAGACCCACATAAACCACACAAGGGACTTCGTTTAGCACTCAGCGCAGGAGATCAAGGAGACTGCACCACTGGCTCTCACAGCACACCTACGACATAAAGCCATACCACAAAGACTGAGTCATAGCAGTTTTATCTAATATAGAGAAACAAACACAAAGAGACAGCCAAAGTGGGGACACAAAGGAATAAGCTCCAAATAAAGAAGAAGAGGAATCTCCAGAAAAGGAGCTAAATGAAATGGAGCATGCAATTTAGCAGACACAGAATTCAAATTAGTGGTTATAAGGATGCTCAATAGTGTGAAAGAGGACATGGAAACCACGAGAAAGAAGTTGGTTGGAAATGAAGAAAAACATATATGACAGCTAGAGTACACTGCAAGGAATAAAAAGTAGGCTGGATGAATCAGAGGATCAAATCAGTGATTTGGAAGAGACGGTAGGAAAAAACACCAATGAGAGTACCAAAAAGAAAAAAGAATTAAAAAGAATGAGGTTAGTTTAAGGAAACTATGGTACAACATGAAGTATAATAACATCTGCATCATAGGGGTATCAGAATGAGAAGAAAGCGAGCAAGGGGTAGAAAACCTGTTTGAAGAAATGAGAGAAAACTTTCCTAACCTGCTGAAGGAAAAAGACAAGTGCAGGAAGTGCAGAGTCCCAAACAAGATGAACCCAAAGAGGCCCACACTGAGAGACACATCATAAAAAAAAATGGAAAAGGTTAAAGACAAAGGATCTTAAAAGCAGCAAGAGAAAAGCAGTTAATTGACTACAAGAGGGCATCATTAAGACTGTTAGCTGATTTCTCAACAGGACTATTTCAGGATAGAAGGGATTAGCATGAAATACCCAAAGTGATAAAAAGCAAGGAGCTACAGCCAAGACTACTTTACTGAGCAAGGCTATCCCTTGAAGAAGAAAGAAAGAGCTTCACAGACAACAACAAAAAAAAAAATGAAGGGAGTTTGTTACCATGAAACCAGCATTACGAGCAATGTTAAAGGACCTCCTTTAAGGGGAAAGAGAAGGAGAAGGAGGAGAAAAGAAAAAGGAACACAGAAAAAAAGGCTAACATGGCAATAAATACGTACGTATCCATAATCACTTCAAAGTTATACGGTTTAAATGCTCAAATCAAAAGACATAGGGTAGCTGAATAGATAAGAAAGCAAGGCCCATATATCGACCGTTTCTAAGAGAACCACCTCAAAACTAAGGATTCCTATAGATTGAAAGTAAAGGAGTGGAAAAATATATTTCAGGCAAATGCATATGAAGAATAAAAAGCTGGGTAGCAATAGTTGTATATGACAAAGTAGACTTCAAAACAAAGGCTATAGTAAGAGACAGAAAAGGACACTACACAATGATATAATAGGAGCAATCCAACAAGAGGATATAATTCTAGTAAACATTTATGCTCCCAACAGGAGCACCTAAATATATAAAGGAAATTTGGATGGACTTAAAGGGAGAGATTGACAGTAATGCAGTCATAATAGGGGATTTTAACACCCCATTGACATTAATGGATAGATCTTCTAGAAAGAAAATCCACAAGGAAATGGAAGCCTTAAGTGGCACACTAGATCAGATGGATTTGATATCTTCAGAGTGTATCCCCCCAAAGCAGCAGAATATATATTCTTTTCCAGTGCACATGGAAAATTTTTTTAGGGTAGACCACATGTTAGTACACAAAACAAGTCTCAATACATTTAAGAGGATTGAAATCATATCGGGCATCTTCTCTGACCATAATACTATGAAATTAGAAATAAACCACAACAAGTTAAAAACACACAAAGTCATGGAGTCTGAATACCACATTACTAAACAATGAATGGATTAACAATTCAAATAAGGAAGAAATCAAAAGTTACCTTGAAACAAGTGCAAATGAAAAAACATAACCACCCAAAATCTATGGGGCACAGCAAAAGCAGTCCTCAGAGGGAAATTCATACCATACAGGCTCACCTCAGGAAACAAAAAGAAAACTCAAGCAATCTAACTTTACACTTAAAGGAACTGGGAGAAAAAGAACAAAGCCCAAAGTGAATAAAGGAAGGACATCATAAAAATCAGAGCAGAAGTAAACAAAATCGAGTCTAAAAAAACAATACAGAAGATCAGTGAAACCAAGAGCTGGCTTCTTTGAAAAGATAAATAAGATTGACAAAAAGAAAAAGCGAGAGAGGACCAAATAAATACATTCAGAAATGAAACGAGAGAAGTAGCAACTGACGCCAAAGAAGTACAGAGGATTTTAAGAAAATATCATGAACAGCTGTATGCCAACAAATTGGACAATCTGGAAGCAATGAATAAATTCCTGGAAAAATACGGTCTTCCAAAACCAAACCAGGAAGAATCAGAGAGTCTGAATAGACAGATATCACCTAGTGAAATTGAAGCAGTAATGAAAGAACTTCCAAGAAATAAAAGTACTGGACCAGGTGGCTACATGGGCGAATTTTACCAAACATTCAAAGAAGAACTAACACTCATGCTTCTCAAACTACTCTGAAAAATTCAAGAGGAAAGAAAAATCCCCAGCTCATTTAACAAGGCTAGCACTGTACTAATTCCCAAACCAGGTAAAGGCACTACAAAAGAAAGAAAATTATAGGGCAACATCCCTGGTGAACACGGATGCAAACATCCTCAACAAAATATTAGCAAAACATATCCAGCAATACATTAAAAAGATCATACACCATGATTAAGTGGGATTTATTCCAGGGATACAAGGTTGGCACAATATCTGCAAATGTGATACACCACACAAATTAAAAGAAGGCTAGAAACCACATGATCATATCAATAGATGCAGAAAAAGCATTCGATGAAATCCAACCCTCATTTATGATAAAAACTGTCAGCAAAGTAGGAACAGAGAAGAATACCTCAACACAATGAAGGCTGTATATGACAAACTCACAGCCAACATCATACTCAATAGGCAAAAACTACAAGTGTTGCCCTTTAGATCATGATCAAGACAGGGATGTCTGCTTTCCCTACTCTTATTCAACATAGTACTGGAAATCTTAGCCATAGCAATCAGACAAGAAGAAGTAAAAGGAGGAAATAAAAGTGTATTATTCAGAGATGACATGATATTGCACATAGAAAACCTTAAATACTCCACCAAAATGCCACCAGGACTAATAAACGAATTTGGCAAAATAGCAGGACACAAAATTAATATCCAGAAATCTGTGGCATCTCTGCATACCAACAGTGCACTATCAGAAAGAGAAACCAAGAAAAAAGAATCCCACTTACTATTACAACAACAAAAAAAATAAGGTACCTTGGAATCATTTTAACCAAGGAGGTAAAAGATCCCTGCTTGGAAAACCATAGAACACTGAAGAGAGAAATTGAAGAAGATACAAATAAGTGGAAGTATATACCACATTCATAGATTGGGAGAGTTAACATCATTAAAATGTCCATACTGTCCAAAGCAATCTGTAGAATCAATGCAATTCCTGTTAAAATACCAGTGACGTGTTTCTCAGATCAAGAAAAAATATTCCAAAAATTTATATGGAACCAAAAAAAAAAAAGAAGACCCTGAATAGCTTCAGCAATCATGAGAAAGAACAAAGTTGTAAGTATCACAATACCTGATTTCAAACTATACTGCAAAGCCAATTGTAACCAAAACTACCTGGCACTGGCATAAGAACAGGCATACAGATAATTGGAATGGAACAGAGAGCTCAGAAATCAGCCCACACCTCTATGGTCAATTAACATTTGGCAAAGGAGGCAAGAGCATATAATGGAGTAAAGACAGTCTCTTCTGTTAGTGGTGGTGGGAAAATTGGACAGGTACATACAACAAAATGAAACTAGACCACCTTCTTACCACACATAAGAATGAACTGAAAATGGATTAAAGAATTCAATGTAAGTTGCGAAACCATGAAAATACAGGAAACCAAAATAGGCAGTAAAATCTCAGACATCTCTTGGAGCAATATTTTTGCCAGTATGTCTCCTAGGGCAATGGAAATAAAGGAAAAAATAAACAAATGGGACTACATCAAATTAAAACCTGCACAGCAAAAGAAACTGTTAACAAAATGAAAAGGGATTTCACTATATGGGAGATGCAAGTTAAAAACCCCAGTGAGATAGCACCTCACACCCACCTGAATGGCTTTCATTAATAGACCAACAAACAAGCGCTGGTGAGGATGTGCAGAAAGGGGAGCCCTAGTGCCCTGTTGGTGGGAATGCAGATTGTTGCAGCCACTGTGGAAAAGAGTGTGAAGTTTCCTAAAAAAATTAGAAATGGAACCGCCTTTTGACCTGTGGATCCCACTTTGAAACACCAGTTTGAAAGGGGTATGCACCCCTGTGTACCTTAGCAGCGTTATTTACTATAGCCAAAAACCTGGAAACAGCCTAAGGGCCCATAAGGAGATGAGTAGACAAAAAAGCTGTGGCACATTTACACCGTAGAATACTATGTGGCCATAAAAAAGAAGGGACTCATACCCTTTGCCATAGCGCGATTGGACCTGGAGAATATTACGCAAGCGAAATAAGCCAGTTAGAGAGAGAAAAAATACCATACGATCTCACTCATATGTGGAATTTGGTGAACAAAATAAACTCATGAAAAAAAATAGAGGCATAGATACATGGAACAGACTGACAGCTGTCAGAGGTTGGGGGGGCTGTGCTGGGTGAAAGAAGGTGAACAGTTTAGCCAAGGAACATACATGCACTACCCCTGGACACTGACCACAGTGTGGTGATGGCCAGAGGGAAGGGGGAGCAGGGCCTGGGAGTGGGGGGGCAAAAGTGGAGAAAACGGGGACATACAATAGTATCAACATTAGAAATAAAGAGAAAAGAAAGAAAAGAAGAAGAAAGGAGGGGCAAGGCAAAGAGTGGTGCTGGCCATAGGCAGGGAGGCCTCAAAGGGATCAAAGGAGCAGTGGGGATCTCAGTCCCTTTGTCCCCTCCTGCTAACCCGAGTCCAGGTGCGGGGACACCTGTGAATCTCTGAAAGCAGTCAGTGCTTTGTGTGTGTTTTACCTTTTCTGTATGGCCCAGGGGCTGCCCACGCCTCCAGTGACTTAGCCCGCCCATAGCTGGAGCCATTGGCCGCAGGCATCAGAGAGAGGAAGCATTTCATTCTGTTACCTTCTGAAGGAGCTTTCCAAAGAGGCTATCTGAAAGTGACAGGACATCACAGGGCTAAGTGCTTGGTCTTCTAAGGGGGCTTCACACTGAGGAGATGCTCTTCTTGTTGCCCGCTTCACCCACACTAGGCTGGGGTGTCCTCTGTCAGCATCAGATGGCCGTGTCCTGGGGGTGCTGTGTGGACTTCTCCCTTGGTGCTGTCCCAGGCTGTCTCGGACGCCTTCCTGTTTTCTGCACTGTGGCCTGGGGCCGGCCTGCATGCCCTTGCCCTGCTGCCTCTTGCCGTCGCTGCCTTGGTCAGTGTGGTTCGGGGTTTGCCCTGGACACTGTCCCTCTGACTAGTTTCCTGCATCTCTTTCTAGACCAGTCTCCTGGAATGCTGCACCCCACCTGGGTTTTGTACCTTTGACTCTTGCTTCTTTGGTTAGGAACATTTGTTTTGCATGTGAACATACTAGTCACATTATTTTATAGATGCAACCGGTGCGGAAATATCCTGTGATTGTTTTCTAAATGTCCTATTATTGTTGAATATATGTTGTCCTTTGAATACAAAGAAAGTGTCCCAGATCCCGGTGGCGTGTTGTCCCTTGGTGTCAGCCTGCATTCCCTCCTGTAGCCTGTGGCATGTGTCCCTGCAGTGAAGGAACAGCCCCTGCCTGTGGGGCAGAGCCGGCGCTGCCTGTTCTTGCCACTTCTGCTGCAGTCAGTGGGTTACTCTCCGGTGGCCCTCTCAGCCTCTAGGGTTATCAAGTGATTTGGGAAACCCTTTTGAATGTTTCATCACGTGGCCCTCCCTCAGTGGGTGCGTGTGTTTCATTTATTCAGTACTGTTCTCTGTGGTCCTTAGCATCAAAACATGCTGCTGTGTGACTGCGATTTTTATGTTTGTGTGTTATGCCAGCTGAACACCAATCAGGTGCCCACCTTCCTGAGCTGCCAAACGTGTTGTTCCCCGCATCAGTGCCGACTGTCGCGAACGCGTCCTGCCTTCCAGCTGCAGGCCGGGGCAGACTGGCAGCTGAAGCCTTGGCCGGTGGGACACATTGCCTGCACGTGGTTCCCATGGCCCTTCTGTCCCCGAGACAGCACAGCGGGCAGTCACCATCAGCTGAGCTTTATCAGGAGTTTCATGTATATTTTTCCCTTTTCAATGATGAATAGCTACACACAAAAGGAAAAAGACATATTCCATAATTTGTGTGGCTTTTGTGTTGCTCGGTATCATTTTTTCAGCTGTTCCAGAATGTTGTGTGTTAATACGGTGCTTCACGCGTGCCTTGTCCACAGGAAGCAACGCCTGTGTACCCAGGCCGTGCAGCCTGCTGTGCCTGCCCAGCGCCAACAGCAGCTGGAGCTGCAGGTGTCCAGAGGGCGTGTCCAGCATGGTCCTCCCCTCGGGGGACCTGAGGTGTGAGTGCCCTCGGGGTTATCAGCTGAGGAACAATACCTGCATCAAAGAAGGTGAGTCCTATTTCTTCTTGCCTATTGTCCTCCTACCCCGTTTTCCTCTCCTGTCCTAGGGCTTTCAGCCCCCTTTCTGAGTCGTGGAAAATGCCCACGGGGAAAAGGTCGCTGGGCGCTCACACTCACCTGGCTCAGGGGCCAGACCTGTGGTATTTCAGGTTTCATTCAGAGCAGCCCTAAGCCGTTTGCTGAACAATGATAGCTTGTGTTTTGGGTTTAATGTCAAGTGACACAGGCTCTCCTGGGAGGCTGCTTTCCTTTTTTTCTTTGGCCACACCCCCTCCTTGCCCATCCCCCACGTCTCAGCTCAGCGGGCGGCTTCCTGTGAGGACCAGCGGGACTTGGAACAACAGCTGCTTTGATGGGGCGCTGCTCGCCTTGCCTCCCCTCGGCGCCACGCCCACCTGAACCGTCCTGCGCTTTGAGGCCAGGGTCACAGGGCTTTCCAGGCTGTGTGACCAGCTGCCTGTAGCAGCTTCATCATATGCTTCCTTTCTAAGCTTTTCCTTTGAAACTCTGTTTAATCTTTTCTTTCCTAATTTTTACCCTTACCACCTCCCCAGCCCCAGCCTCATGTTTCTGTCAATGAGGTGAACGGGGGGAGGGGGCCATGCCATGCAGTGCCCAGCTAGTGGCCCAAGCCCCGCTGCTGCTCATTGTCCAGGCCGCACCTGCTCTGTAGCAGTGACCTGCCCTGCTCCCAGCAGCCACTTGCACACGCTGCTGTCTGATGGTCGCCTTAGAGACACGGGTGGAGCCTTGCCCTTAAGACGACCCAGGAAGCTGTCTTTCAGGTTCTGGAAGTCACGTTAAAGCTATTTGGAAAGAAACGGAGTTGACACTAAAATTCAAAAGAAGGGGAAAGGAGGCTTTTCTATATTCCCTGTAAGAAAGCCTTTGGTTACCCAAACAAGAGGCCAGGCCTCACGTGTTCTTGACCTTTACCAAGCAAGGCATTTCTTCTGTGTGAGGAGTTGCAGCTGCTTGCTTTAAGGAAGTCATGGGCTAGAAAAAACTTTCAGATTGTGTAAAGAAAGTCTCCATCGCCTACTTGGTTGAGAAATCGGGTATATATGAATATATGTAACTACCTGTCATATCTGTGGCCGCAGATACATTGACCACTGTGTTTGAACACTGTGCAGATGCAGCCTGTGAAGGGCATCCTTGTGTAATTGGGATTTTATGACATGTGGTGTCTTTACCCACCGGGCCAATTGGCATCATTGTAACCTCTAAACACCACTGCAGCCTCTTCTCGTTTAATTTCAATCAGGAGAGGAAAGGAGGAGGCCTGTTGGAGCCTTCTGTCCCTGCCTGTGTGTGGG
This sequence comes from Mormoops blainvillei, assembly GCA_004026545.1. Classification (NCBI taxonomy): domain Eukaryota; kingdom Metazoa; phylum Chordata; class Mammalia; order Chiroptera; family Mormoopidae; genus Mormoops; species Mormoops blainvillei. The sequence continues at coordinate 93,529 of PVJD01005467.1, read as the reverse complement.
CTACACAGTCCTCTTCCTCTTCATCATCTAAGACATGCTATTTGAAGAAAAGAAATGAAACTCAAAAGAGAATGTCTTGTGGCCTGTCAGTAAGAATAATACTGGTTTCGTTCCCTCCCTGCCTTTCCCGGACACCAGAGGACACCTGTCTCCGCAGCCAGCACCGCTGCAGCAACGGGAACTGCATCAGCAGCATCTGGTGGTGTGATTTGGACAACGACTGTGGAGACATGAGCGACGAGAGAAACTGCCGTGAGTCCCTGGCGTGGCCTGGCGTGCGCGATGTTAGGCATTTACTGTGGCTCCGAGGGCTGGTCGGCTCCTGGGTGGGGCTGACGTTCTGGGGCAGCGATTTTCGGCCTTTTTCCATCTCTGGCACATATAAACTAATTACTAAAGTTCTGTGGCACACCAAAAAATACATTTTTTGCTCATCTGACAAAAATAGGTATAATTTTGATTCATTCATACTGAATGGTTATCGTGTTGGCCGTTGTCACTTTTTTATTTCCCAATCTAAGGGAGAAGAGGCCAGTGCCCTGACTCAGTAGACAGTTGAAAATCACTGGTTTGGGTGCTGGCTGGACCCTCCTGCTGATGAGGTGATTTGGAGAAGAGAGAAAACACATTTCCATACCCACCTGGATATACATTATTATTTTTAAAAAAACCCGTGTATATGTGAGTTAACTACATCGTTGTAAGAGATTTTCAAATAAGCATCACATGGCAGAAAGTGAGCTTACTTGGACGTCGGTCAGGCTGGGCTCTCACTGTGACCCTGGCACTGTTGTAAAGCTGGTGGCCTGGGCAGTGACCAGGGGACAGTCCTTGATCAGGCAGTTCAGTGTTCAGCCTCCTCAGAGGCGAGCAGGTTTTATGTGGTGTGCCACCGCAGCTGGTGGCTGCTGGTGGCCTGCCAGGCCCCGGAGAGATTGCTCTACCTCCGTGGTGAGGCCCGGTTTGGTCCGGATCGTGGGGACGTGGGCCTGTGTGCATGTCAGTGTCGTCATTGGATTGTACAGTTTCTAAGGTCTGCCTACTACAGTATGTGATTCTGTTTAGCAGGGTTTGAAGGCACACGTGGCTCTCTAGGTAACTTTTAATAGTTCTAACATCACTGGCCCTCAGTTAGTAGCACGTTCAACAAGTATGTATGGAAGACCCTTTGTCCCAGGCTCTGTACTGGGCCTTGGGATGTACTGGAGAGCAGGGTGGATGCAGAGTTTAAAGTCTGAAGGGGGACTCATAAAAGCAGATGGCCAGTGACACTGCAGCAGTGAGTGCTGTGATGGGGAAGCCCAGGGCACCCAGACCAAGCTCGGGTGCGTGCCAGTGTGTAGGCGAGCCAAGCACAGGTGGAGGGAGAAGGCTCCAGACCGTGCGAAAGCCCGGTGGCCAGAGTGTATACGGCCTGTCAGGAAGCTGGCGTGGGCCACTGGGAACCTTCTGGGAGCGCTGGGGCAGGGGGTCCAGAGTCACAAGGGCCTCTGGACTTTATCAGCAGAGCTGCTGGGAACCCTAGGTGTGGCATGCTGAAGTGTTGCCTTTGGAAAGGTCCGCTGGAGGCAGAATGAATTGCATGGGAGAAAGGCCAGGACTTGGAAGCCAGAAACCAGTCCGAAGGCTTCTCTTTCAGTATTTTACCTTTGGAAATCGAGAAGCTCGTTTGTTATCTCGTGTTCTAAGAACAGATGAAAGGGGGCTTCTGGCTCCGTGTGCGCCCTTGTCTCTGGGGGCGGTGTGAAGCCCGACCCTGCGGAGCCTGTGCAGTCCGCGGAGCCAGTCCACCCAGGAAGCAGTCTGAGGGGCAGTCAGCTCATGACTCTGGCCCCTGAGTGTTACACCCTGCCTTTTCACACCAGACCTTTCGTTAGAGTTTTTCCCTTGGCTTCAGAGGGTACCTTTCATACCAAGGGACAAGAGCTTCCCGATGGCAGATTTGGGGAGCGCTAGCCTCTGTGTGTGTTTTTATTTGTGAAAAATAAGCACTAATAAAACGCTTTCTACCCACCAGAGTCTTAGGAAGGTGTGATATTTGTGGGGGAACAGCAAAAGCTTTTTAAAAAAATGAATAAATGTTAACAGCTTTGGAACAGATTCTGGAAAGGAGTTTATTACCTAACGGAGTGGGAGAGGAGATGCTTCTTAGGATTTACACATTGCAGGAAAATGGCCCAGGTGTGATTAGGCCTGGTGGAAGCAGAGAGCTATAAATGTGCTGACCTCCGTCCCATGGCCAGGGATTCCTTCTTGGGCCTCTGGGCTTCAGTTTCTGCTAGATGGCAAGCCTGGGTCTCATGGGTTCTGTGTTTTGAGAGAAAGACCACCCTGCATCTTCAGGGGCTGCTGCCCTCCCCACCTAGCCGTGACCGCCCTGTTGGGCTCCCAGGCTCCCGCGAAGTCGGAGCTCCTCTGGGGGCAGTATGCAGCTGGCTCTGACCCCCTCCTGCTTGGGTGTAAGTGTCCCCTGGGATTGACCTTTCCAGGACCCTGAGACTCACTTTCTCAGTTCCACTTGACTCAGGTTCAGTCCTGTCAGGTGTGGCTGAGGTGAGGGGTCGGCAGGTGCAGAGGTTAAGCTGGAGCCCGGGGACTGAGAGCACGGCGCCTCCCTGTGCCTTGTCTCTCCCTCATTGAGGGGGCAGAGCTGGGCGTCCCGGGCCTGCGGGCTGTGGGGCAGGGATGGTGCCGCAGGTCCCGGCTGTCTGGGAGCTTAAATGAGGCGTCCTGTCCGCTGCCTGCCGGGAAGACAAGGACCGGAGCAGAGGGAGAAAAAGGGTGTGTAGGGAGCAGATCTCCCTCCTGAGCAGCTGCCTGCGTTGTGTTGCTGTCGGGCACTTGGGGTTTGGGTGTGAATCTCCTGTAGTCTGGTCATTTTTGCATTTCTCTCCTGCTGCCCACCTCGAGGTTAGTTACAAAGAAGAAATGGAGGCTTAAGTAAGCGCTGCCGAGGGTGTGTAAGTGCAGCGTGGCTGCAGGCTTTTCATCATGGCACCCCTACCCAGCCCGGGAGCCTGGCTGTCGCCCCGGACCTTCCGCACCTGCTGTCGGAGAGCAGCCTTCCTTCCTGGAACCTTCCCTGCACTTTCCCTCACAGGGCTGTGGGGCTGGGCCTGGGCCCCGACGGCTTCTGGAGAAGGGGGGGTTTGTCTCATTTTGTACCCGTCTGTTTGGGCTCATTACATTTACATCCTGTTTAACGGACTCTGGTCCCAAACTTGTGTCTTATTTACCCTCATAGTAATGCCATGAAGCAGGTATTATCTTCATGCGACAGCAGAGGGAACGGAGGCACGAAATCGTAAGCTGTGGGTGGTGGAATTAAGATGTGTATCGAGCCTTTCTGACTCACCGCGAGCGCCTGGCTGCATTACCTTTTCTGCCTTTTAATGTGGAGGAAACGGAGGCTCAGAGGGGTCAAAGTGAATTGCTGGAGGAAGAGACACAGGGAGGATTTGAAACTCAGCCTTGACGGACTGCGGAGCCCATGTTCTGCTACAGGAAATCTGCCTGCCCACCACCTCCGACCTCTGTCATCCATGGGGGAGGGGCCAGCTTCGGGTGGGAGACTGGGCTTCCTGAAGGCCATCTTCCAGGTAAAAGTATCTCTGCCCTTTCAGGAAGACACCTCCCATCTAAGGGGATCTTAGGAGGTAGTGAAGCCCACCACTTTCTCTCCCAGCCAGACGCCGGCTTCCACGTTTCTTAGCCACCTTCCTATCTGCAAGCTGTCCATGGGAAGAGAGGCTCTCCCCTCCCTTGGTTGTAAATGTCAGGTTCTCATGCCATTTTTTTTTTCCATAAGTCTAGGTTTTGTTTCTATCGCTACAATTAAGATCTGCTTTCTTCTCTTGTTAAATTGGTTTTCCAGTGGGAAGGTTGCATCTGGAAGTTGTACCTAGTGCTCATGTCTTCTCTCTTTCTGTTTTAGCCACTACCGTTTGTGATCTGGACACACAGTTCCGTTGCCAGGAGTCCGGGACCTGCATCCCACTCTCCTACAAGTGTGACCTTGAAGATGACTGTGGGGACAACAGCGATGAAAGTCACTGTGGTAAGGGGACACGGTGTCCGGGGGCCCTGCTCCGGGGGCGGGGGTGCCCACTTGGGGCTGTGTGTACGGCTGCGGCTGCTGGAGGCAGAGGGTTTCCAAGGACTGTCCTGGGAGCTGGGGCGCGGCTGCGTGCGCACCTGTATCCCCACAGCAGGGCCGCTGCGTCCATAGAGGACAGACCCGACTTTGCCTCACAGAGGTGCCATGAGCGTGGATGTGATGGTGGGGAAGGGAGATTTTGACTTGAACTCCGGCAGCCGTTGTACAGGCTTGGCCCACACCTCTGGGTGGCTGTGAGACTAGTCCCGCGAAGATACGTGTCTGCAGCTTTGTGAACTGTTTCTTTTTTTTTAACCAACATGATTCAGAAAACCCGGTTAGAAGTCAACAGATGGTACATTGTTTACACGTCTGTTTTCTGAATGAAAACTTTTCTATTTAGAAAACTAGCATGTTGGAGTGATAAGAATTCTCTAGTTTAGTCATTTTAATTTCCAGATTAAATGACTGAGTCCCATAGAGGTCAGGGGGTCTATTCAAGGGACCACAGTTAGTTCTGCCAGAACGGGGTACAGTGCCGCCCTGTCCGTTTCACGGCCGTCCTAGCTGATGGGCCCTGGCACTAGACTCTGACTCCCTGGCTGTGGAAGGAGGAAGCCTATGTGGTACACACAGTGTGCCTGATTGGAGGAGCCACAGGTGTCAAAGGAGGTGAGGCTGGAGGCCCACGCCGACCCCGACCCTGTGCCGGGCACGTGTGGCCCTGCCTGGCTCCCCGCCTGTCCGTGGGCAGGCCTGTCAAACAGAGCCTTGCGCATGGACAGGACCTGTTTCTCGAGGAGCAGGGGGCTGGACTCACAGGGACTGAAGCAAGGGGAGCTGGGGAGGGGCTCCTGTCTGGCTTGCAGAGCACTTTTTTGGGGGAGAGGGGTTACTTAATTTTCCTTCATCTTTGAGAAATATGAAGTTCCAGAAAACAATCCTTTGGGTTCACAACTGTTTTCCCTTTATTCCTCCCATTTCCTCCTCAGCACTCTGGAAGGGTTAAAGTGTGCAGCTGATTTTGCTCAGTCAGAAGGAAACTGCCCATGGTTGCGTGTTTCTGGTGCTGCCGCACTCCCTCATTGGGCACAGGGGACCTTTAAGCAGTGACAGGGCCTCTGGGGCCTCCGTCCATGGTCCAACCACATCAGCGGGCCTGAGCCCAGCCCAGGGGCTCAGTGAGTCCCTCCTCAGAGCCAGGGCCTCCTCGTAAGTCTCCAGACTATGTTCTCTGAAAAGCCGAAGCACCAGCTTCACCACCAGCCTGGCTCTTGAGTAGGCAGTGGAGGCGGCCACCCTGGGCCCAGAACGTGGCCGCTGCACTTTCTGTAGAATCTTTAAAGTTCCATTTGCAGGTCCTCCTTTAATACTGTCCTGTGGGCCCACAGAAGACATTGCCTGAGTGGCCTCCTTCCAAACCCTGGTCCAGCTGCACTGACCGCCTTCCAGAGATGGCCCCATCCCCGCCGTGGGGCCCCGCTCGCACAGAGGCCCAGCTCGTGCATCCTGCCCAGGGCGGTCGGCACGATCCTCCTGCACTGAGCGGAACCGCTCGTTGACCAGCACTCAGACCTTCCGTGACCCGTTTTCTGAAACCACAGGCTCTGCCTCTAGAGGTCGCTGCTCCTTGTGAATACTCTCTGGGCAACTAGAGCTTGCTTCCCAGCCTTCTTTTCATCGTAACAAACATAGGCAATGACCATATTTGTAAAGTGCCCAGAGATCAAAGGACAAGGCTTCACTTCCCCAGTGGCAACCGGCGACAAGAGTGTGAGGGTCAGTGTCTCAGTACCCGAGCGCGGCTGGAAACCGTCCTCAGTAGCCTCCCATCCTGGTTTAAGTCTCCATCTACGCCCTTGCTGGGGAGTCAGCGTTTAGGGGCTCACGGTGCCTCTTTAACCCTCAGGAGCTCTGACCCCAGAGGGAGAATTCTGGGTGGAGAGCTTTGTCCTCAAACCTGATCGTGGTCTCACCTGCAGAAACGCACCAGTGCCGCAGCGACGAGTACAACTGCAGCTCCGGGCTGTGCGTCCGCTCCTCCTGGGTGTGCGACGGGGACAACGACTGCAGGGACTGGTCTGATGAAGCCAACTGTACAGGTCAGTGTCTCCGGGACTCTCCTCAGAGCACTCGCCCAGCCATGGGCTGGGTAGCGTTGCAGCCCCTCCTGGTCAGAGAGCCTAGTCCCTGAGAAGTGGACCATAGCGCGGTGCTGCTCAGAGAGCCGGCTTGTGGCCAGGACACACCAGCGCCCTACTGCCTTCATGGAGAAGTGTTGAAGAAAAGGTAGCCGAACTAAGCAGTGTCCTGAGTGATAGGCCCATAGTTGATTCATGTCGTAGCTCAGCTTCTTGTTTCTTCAGGGCCAATGATAAACAGCTCCCACACTGGCCCCTCGTCTGCCGACCACGTGTCGAATGTCACTCGACTACCTCATGTAGTAGAATGGAGATTCCGGGGGCTTCCCAGACAGGGAGAACCTAAACTGTGCTTGCTTCTCTTTGGGGTAAGATTTCATTAAAAATAAACTTAGAAACAACACGGGAATATCAGAGGAAGGCTTGGTGCTGTAACGTCACAGTACTGTTACAGTTCTTCTGTTGGATAATAGGTTCCTCATGTTGAGTACACGGTGTTCTATGACTGACTGACTGACTGACTGACTGATGGACGGACTGAGTCTCCCACACATTATGGTTGCGTGGGGCAGGGCAAGGAGTTGGGGAACTTGTGGAGAACTAAAAAAATTTCACTACCCAATGCGTGAATATTCTCTGCAGCCTCCTCTGGAAGTTGTCATTTTATTGCCTTAACTCCCCCCAGTGAAGGGGGTGCAGGCACTTGGTTTCCCAATTTCACAGGGAGGGCAGACCTGCTTTCCCACCACAATCACTCAGGATCTGTTTCACATGCAGTTCATTGTTTTCTCAGTTGTAAAGTACATTAATTTTACTTTTACATAATAAAACTTTTGAAAATTTACTTACCTACTTTCAGTTATAGTTTACCCACAATATTATTTTGTATTGGTGTCAGGTATACACTTAGTGGTTAGACAGGCATGTGCTTTATGGAGTGGTCCCCTGATACTTCCAGTGCCCACCCGGCACCACAAGTTACTGACTCTGTTCCCTGTGCTGGACCTATATCCTGTGACTATTTTGTAACTGCCAATTCGTGCTTCTTCATCTTTTCACCTCTCACCTGGTCCCCAACCCCTGCCCCTCTGGCAACCATCACTCTGATTTCTGGATCCACGAGTCTTTCTCTATTTTTTTGTTAATTTTTCTTTCTAGATTCCAGCTATAAGTGAAATTATATGGTATTTCTCTTTCTCTGACTTATTTTACTTAGCGTAATGCCCTCTGTCTAGGTTCATCCATACTGCCACATTTTTTTATTACTGAGTAATATTTCATTTTTTCACAGCTTTTTGATACACTAGCTATTAATGGGCATCTGGGCTGCGTCGGTATCCTAGCCCTTGTAAATAGTGCTTTAATGAACAAAGGGGTGCATGTATTCTTTCAAATTAGTGGTTTGGGTTTCTTAAGATATATTTCCAGAAGTGGAATCTCTGGGTCAAAAGGCAGTTCTATTTTTAAATTTTGAGGAAACTCCATACTATTTTCCGCAGTGGCTGCACCAGTCTGCCTTCCCACCAACAGTGCACGAGGGTCCCTTTTCTCCACATCCTCTCTGGCACTTGTTTGTTGATTTATGCATGATGGCCCTTCTGACAGGTGTGAGGTGGTATCTCCTGTGGTTTTCATTTTCATTTCCCTTGATGAGTAGTGACATTGAGTAGCTTTTCACATGTTTATGGCCCTCTGTATGTCATCTTTGGAGAATTGTCTATTCAGGCGGTCCACCCATTTTTTAATTGGGTAGTTTATTTTTATGGGATTGAATTGTGTAAGTTCTTTATTATTTTCGATATTAACCCCTTATAAGATGTATCACTGGCAAATATTGTCTCCCATTCCGTAGGTTGTCTTTCTGTTTTGTTGGTTTCTTTTGCTGTGCAAAACTTTTTCATTTGATGTAGTTCCACTTGTTTGTTTTTTCTTTTATTTCCCTTGCCCTAGATAACATAGAAAAATACAGGGCCTGGCAGAAGTAAGGCTTGCTTGAGTGTGGTTGGTAGGGGCATTGTTTGTGTTGGACCCAGTATATTGCTTAAGAGAAACAGATCACTTGGGATTTTACTGCCTATGTTTTCTTTTAGGAGTTTTATGGTTTTGAATCTTAGATTTAAGTTTTTAATCTGTTTTGAGTTTATTCTTGTATATGGTATACAAAGGTGGCCTAGTTTCATTTTTCGCAAGTGTCTCTCCAATTTTCCCAGCACCATTTATTAAATAGACTGTCTTTACCCCGTTGCATGTTCCTGCCTCCTCTGTCAAATATTAATTGACCATAGAGGCGTGGGCTTATTTCTGGGCTCTCTGTTCTGTTCCACCGACCTGTGTGTCTGTTTTTGTGCCAGTACCAGGCTGTTTTGGTTACTGTGGCCTTGCAGTATGGTTAGATATGGGGGAGTGTGAGCTCTCCAGCCTTGTTGTCCTTTCTCAAGATCGTTGAGGGTATTCAGCTTCTTTTCTGGTTCCATAGAAATTCTTGGATTGTTTATTCCTAGTTCTGTGAAATACACCCTTGGTATTTTTGATAGGAATTGCATTGAATCTACAGATTGCTTTGGGTAGTATGGACTTTAATGACACTAATTCTTTCTATCCATGAACACAGTATATACTTCAATTTATTTTTGTCTTCTTCACTTTCTTCAATGTCTTATAATTTTTTAAATACAGGTATTTTACCTGCTTGGTCAGATTTATTCCTGGGTATTTTATTTTTTGATACAGTTATGAGTAGGATTATTTTCTTAGTTTTTCTTTCTTATAGTTCATTATAGATATATAAAAGTGCAACCAATTTCTGAATATTAATTCAGTGTCTTGCTGCTTTGCTGTATTCATGTATCAGTTCTAGTCGTTTTATACCGTATCATATCATCTGCAAATAATGACAGTTTTACCTCTTCCTTTTCATATTGGATACCTTTTATTTCTTCTTACCTGATCACTGAGGCTAAGACCTTCAGTACTGTGTTGGATATGTGTAGTGAAAGTGGACATCCCTGCTTTGTTCCTGATCTTAAGGGAAACACTTCTAGTTTTTTGCCCATTGAGTATGATGCTGGCAGTGGGTTTGTCTTATATAGTCTTTATTGTGTTGAGGTATGTTCCCTATATTCCCAATTTGTTGAGAGTTTTTATCATAAATGAGTGCTAGATTTTGTCAGATTCTTTTTCCGTATCTATTGATACGATCATATTACTTTTATCCTTTTTTTTTTTTTTGGTGGTGTGTCACGTTAATTGATTTGCAGATGTTGGACCATTCTTACATCCCAAGAACACATCCCACTTGATCAGTGTATAATCTTTTTACTGTATTGCTGAATTTGTTTTGTTGAGGATATTTTCATCTATGTTCATCAGGGATATTGACCTATAATTTTCTTTCTTTGTAGGGACTTTATCTGGTTTTTGGAATTAGGATAATGCTGGCCTTCTAAAATGAGCTTGGGAGTGTTCCCTCCTTTTGAATATTTTGGAATAGTTTGAAAAGGAGATGTGTTAGTTCTTCTTAGAATGTTTGGTAAAATTCATCTGTGAAACCATCAGTTTCAGTACTTATGTTTGCTGTGAGTTTATTGATTACTACTTTGATTTCATTAGTTCAAATCAGTCTGTTTAGATTCTCTAAGTTTTCCTGATTCAGTGTAGGAAAATTGTATTTTTCTGGGAATTTATCTGTTTCTTCCAGATTGTCTAATGTGTCCTATAGCTAGCTGTTCGTTATTTTTAAAAATATTTCTTTGTATTTTTGTGATGTCAGTTGTTATTTCTCTTTCATTTCTGACTTTATTTAATAATTTGGTACCTCTCTCTTTTTTTTTCTTTCTTGATGAGCCTGGTTGAAGGTTTATCAATCTCATTTATCTTTTGAAAGACCAAACTCTTGGTTTCACTCATCTTTTGTATTGCTTTCTATACTGTAATTCATTTTTTTCTGCTCTGGTCTTTATTATTTTCTATTTTCTCACTTTGGGCTTTGCTTGTTGTTCTTTTTGTAGTTCCTTTAAGTGTAAGTTTAGATTGTTATTTGAGATGTTTCTTATTTCTTTTTTTAAAGGTTTTTATTTATTTATTTTTAACATAGTGGGGAAGAGGGGGAGAAGGAGAGGGAGAGGAACATCAGTCAGTTGCCTCTCACATGCCCCCTGCCAGGGACCTGGCCTGCAACCCAGGCATGTGCCCTCACTGGGACTTGAACTGGCAACCTTTTGGGTCATAGGCCGACACTTTAATCCACTGAGCCACACCAACCAGAGTAGATGTTTCTTATTTCTTAAAGTAGGCCTATATTGTTCTGAATTTCCTTTTTAGAGATAGCTTTGCTGTGTTCCATTAGATTATGTGTTTTTGTGTATTGATTTTCATTTGTCTCAAAGTAACTTTTGATTTCGTCCTTGATCTCATTGTTAACCCGTTCATTGTTATTTAGCCTCTATGTGTTTGTTTTCCAGTTTTCTTCTTATAATTGATTTCTAGCTTCATATCATAGTGGTTGGAGAAGATGATTGATATGATGTCAACTTTCTTAAATTTTTCAAGATTTGTTTTGTGTCCTAACATGTAGTCTATCCTACAAAATGTTCTAATGTTCACTTGAAAAGAATGAATATTTTGCTGCTTTGGGTTGAAATGCTCTGAAAATATCAATTAAATTCCTCTGGTATAGTGTGTCATTTAAGGCCATTTTTCCATCTGGTTGCTAAGGCTATTGAAACCGTTGATTTTCTGTCTGGAAGGTCTATTCGTTGATGTCAATAGGGTCCCTAACTACGACTCATTACTGTCGACCTGTCCCTTTATGTCCATCGTAATTTGCTTCACATGGTTAGGTGCTCCTGTGTTGGGTACGTAACTGTTTACAGTAGTTATGTTCTGTTGTTACATCGCGTCCTTTATCATGTCGTGTCCCTCCTGTCTCTTACTCTAGCCTTTGTTTTAAGGGCTGTTTTGTCAGGGTAAGTACTGCTACCCCAGATTTTTTTTTCCTCTATTTGCATGAAATACCATTTTCCGTCCCCTTTATTTTCAGTCTACCTGTGCCTTTTGTTCTGAGGTAGGTGTGTTGTATACAGCATAGACACAGGGTGGGACAAAAGCAGGGTCACAGTTGTGAGTAGAATAAACAAAGTTTATTCTTGTATTATTGTTGTTTATTAATTGTATCATGTTCTATACAAACAACTGTAAACCTACTTTTTCCCCACCTTGTACACTGCTTTTTTTATCCATTCAGCTACGTATATCTTTTGATTGGAGCATTTAACCCATTTTCATTTAAAGTGATTATTGATATGTACGTATTTATTACTGTTTTATTCTTTATAACTATATTCTGTTTTTCTTCTTCTTCTTAGAGAAGACCCTTTAACGTTTTTTTTGTAATACTGTTTTTGTGGTAATGAACTCCTTTAGCTTTTTCTTTTCTGGGCAGCTCTTTATTTCACCCTTGATATTAAATGATAGCCTTTCTGGTTAAGTAGTCTGGTTGTAGGTCCTTGCTTTTCATCACTTTGAATATTTCATGTCATTCCCTTTCTGACCTGAAGTGTTTCTGTTGAGAAATCAGCTGATGGTCTTATGGGAGCCGCCTTGTAGGCAACTAATGGTCTTTCTCTTACTGCTTTTAAGATTCTCTCTTTGTTTTTAACCGTTACCATTTTAATTATGATGTGTCCTGGTGTGGGCCTCTCTGTGTTCCTCTTGTTTGGGACTCTCTCTGCTTCCTGGATAGATGTGTCTTTTCCTTCACCAGGTTAGGGAAGTTTTAAGCCATTGTTTCTTCAGATAGGTTTTTAATACCTTGCTCTTTCTCTTCTGTGTTGGTACCACTGTAATGCAGTTACTATATATCATGTTGCCCCAAGGGTTACTTAAAACTGTCCTCAATAAAAAAATTTTTTTCCTTGTTTTTGCTGCTCCAATTGGGTGTTTTCTGCTACCTTGTCTTCCAAATTGCTGATTCTGTTCTCTGCTTCATCTGGCCTCCTGTTGATTTCTTCTAGTGTATTCTTCTTTTTAGAAATTGCATCCCTCATTTCTGACTGGCTCTTATTTGTGGTGTATAGACACCACAAATTATCTTTTTAATTTATTGTTGAAGTTCTTACTAAGTTCCTTGTTGAGCATCCTTGTAACCATTGTTTTGAACTCTGTATCTGGTAGCTTGCTTGCCTCCATTTCATTTGGCTCTTTTTCTGGAGATTTCTCCTGTGCTTCCAGTTGGATGTGTTTCTATATCTCCCCACTTTGGCTGTCTGTCTGTGTCTGTTTCTGTGTATTAAGTAGATATGCCCTGCCTCCCATTCTTGGTGGAGTGGCCTTAGGTAGTAGGTTTCTTGTGGGACTCAGTGTCCCAGCCTTCCTGGGTACCTGAGCTACATGTTCCAGGAATGTCCTGTGTGTGTTATGTGAGCCCTCTTGTAGTTGAGTCTTGATTGCTCATGGCTGATCCCTGGGTGACATTTACCCTCTGGTTGCCTGTGAGGATTGACTTTGACCACAGTGTATGAGCTGGTGTGCAGGTGCTGACCCCATGAAGTGGAATTTGCCCCAGCAGGGTCCAGTGCCTGCAGAAGTCTTCCTTTGGACCACTTGTGGAGCTATTGGGGCTATGCTATGATGTGGTCTGAATCCCAGCATTGGGTGTTTTGATTCTGGGGCTACTTGGGTGGGTTTTTAGTGCAGGTCAATGTCAGGTACTGCCTGTGACTGGCCCTGGGCTACCTGTTTGAGCTTCAGAGCAATATATAGTTTGTGGCTGCCTCAGCTGGGCCTGGGTTTGTGTGGGAGTGACTAAGCTGCACATTAAGACCAGTTTTTACCAGCACTGGACCTTGGGGTAGGTCAGCAAAAGGCCCCAAGCTCACTGAGATCCGCTTTCACCTATTATCTGCCTGTTTGTCCGACTCAGTGAAAGAGCCTCTGGAGGTATACTAGTTGGCAAGTTGCAAGAGGCAGGTTCTTAGTGAGTCACCAGGTAGGGGCAAGTGGTGTTCACTAGACCGATACAGGTTTGAACTTTGTGCCAGTGCTGGGTGTGAAGCCCCTCAGCATTAGTGTCAGAGTTCACCAAGGCCAGTTGCTATCCACCAGATCCCCACTGGGTTTGGTGGTGAGGCAGGTTCTCGGGGAGTCATCAGGTGAGGCCAGCAGCATTCACCATGGCAGACAGACCAGTATTTGCCTGTGAGGGGAGGCCTTTGCACAGGAACAGTGGCACCAGTTGTCTGAGGGAGGGAGAAATGACCTCCACCGGAGAGCCATGTCACTCAGTCTCCCCTGAGTCTGCCCAGACCTCCTAGACAGTCTTCTGCCCAGGCCACCAGGCTGGGCCCAGCCCCTGACAGCACTGCAGTGCTTGCTCAGTCAGGCAGAAGCTCGGGAGTCGGGTGGGTGGAGCTTGTGGCTCTTCAGTGATGGGGCTAGCGGATCTCCCGTGGGGGGCGGGTGGCACTGCTCTGGCATGCGGCGGTAGGAAGGGGGAGTGGCTCTGTCCTCAGAGCCACACAATTAAGTATCTGACTCCTTCCGAGCGCCTCCTCAGGATGCTTTTACAAAGGTCTACACCAGGGTCCCAGACAGTGCAACAGGAGCTCAGGAGGGTGGGACCTCACCCAGGCTGATGCAGTGTCAGGGGGAGCACTCCACCCTGGAAGGGTGCTGTCTCTGGGCAGTGTGGGCGAGGGCCTCAGCACAGGGAGCCTGGTGGCTGCCCCTGCAGCCCTCTCCCCAGAGCCACACAGCCCAGTCCGTCCTGGCACGACTCTGTCCTCTCAGAGCTGTCCTCCCTCTATAGGAGCCCAGGGTGAGCTGTTGCAAATGAGAGTTTGTGTGCTGGCCCTTTAAGAGGGCACCTGGGTCTCTCACAGACTCCTGTCTCTCCCTGGTGGACAGGATCCCTGCTGACTTTTACAGCCAGACGTTTGGTGGGCGCCTCTTCCAGCCCTGGTGCTCTGGGCTGAGGAGCCCAGCATGGGGTTGAGACTCCACGCTCCTCAGCTGGTACATTTGCAGCTGAGATGTCCTTTCAGATTCTCAGCTGCTGCCCATGGGTATGTGGCCAGCCCCTTTCACATCTCTGCCCCTCCTACCAGTCTGCATGTGGCTTCTTCTGTAAATCCTTGGTTGTAAGACTTCTGTGTAGCTCATCGTCAGTTGGTTATTCAGGTTGATTGTTCTGTATTTTAGCTGTAATTTCAGTTTGTTCCTGGGAGAAGGTGAGTGTAACTCCCACCTATTCTGTCCTCATCCTCTTCCTCTGTTTTACAATTTGTTGTTAACCAGTCAGCGTCTCGTTCATCCGGTATGGATTATTACTTGTGTGAAACAGTGCAATGACTTTTAAATCCTATATCTTAATCTTCCTTGTGCCCGCAGTACCCCAGAAGTTTCTGTACTGCTCAGCATCTGGGAGCTCAAAAGCAAGGCTACTTGTTTGTAAAGCAAATAAGAATTCAGATCTGTTATCATCACAAACCCAAACATAGGCAACTGCGTTACGCTTTTTTTGGATATGATTCCTGAAGGCCACCTTTTTAACCCGCGTATTCTCCCAGGGCTCAGCACCTGGTAGGGTGTTTGCTCAGAGAACCTCTGCGACCAGGCGGCTTTTACGCACTGCTTCTCTGCTTTCGTTTCAGTGCAGACATGGCCTTAGGTGGCCCTCGGTGGCCTGGAGGAGTGAATGAGTCGTCACACAAGATGAGCTGTGATGGGACCACATTTCTCTCCCTGTGAATGCCCCCATGTCCTTCCTCCCCCAGTCTCAGTGTCAGCACCTCTGCTTCTGGGGGTACCGTAGGAACACGCTTCTCCCCTATAAAGCATGGCCTGAAAAGGGAGGAAAAACCCATGTTTATGAAGGAACCGCTGTCGTCCCAGGAAGCATATGACTTGTTTGGAAGCTCTGAGTTTGGGTAGATAATCAGTTAATAAATTAGTTGGGGGCACCTGGGCATTTCAGCCTGTAAGTTAGTGGGTGAATGAACATCTTGTTAGCACAACCACATTAGTCAAACTTGTCTTTCAGCAGCATGGGCCAGTCTTCCAGAATAAATGACAACTTCATTTCTGTGGGTGGGCTTGTCCTAGTCCCCTTGTTTTATCTCTGTTTTCTCTGGCAGTGCTTCATGGGGAAAGTGTACAGCGCTTGTCCCCCAGCTGCAGCCTTGTTCTAGTGGCTGTTCTTACAGCACTTTACAGAGGACTCTCCTTCATCCCCATCTCAGAATAGCTGGAGGTCAGATGTGTGGCCTGTCACCGCTTTTCCTAACCTAGTATGTTAAGTCATGTGCAAAGCCAAAGCCAACACGCCGGGGTCTCCTGCCTTCATGTTGGCCTCGGCTTACCTCTGTGCCCTGTGCGTCGTCTTGGCTCTTCTCCCTCCCTCACTGCTTCCCAGGGGCTGGAGGGCTTCCTATTCCCTTTCCCTCCCCTCCACATTGGTCTTGAGCTTAAATGTTGCATTCCTGTGCTTTTAGCTGTTACTCTTAGACATCTGTTTTTTTTTTTTTAAGATTTTATTTATTTATTTTAGAGAGAGGGGAAAGGAAGGAGAAAGAGAGGGAGAGAAACACCCAACAGTTGCTTCTTGCAAGCCCCTAACTGGGGACCTGGCCCTCAACCCAAGCATGTGCCCTGACTGGGAACTGAACCACCGACCTTCCAGTCCGCAGGCCAGAGCTCAGTCCACTGAGCCTCGCCAGCCAGGGCGTGGTACTCTTAGACATCTTATGTGTGTTAATATCTTTCCTCTGACCTAGACCTGCAAGGACTTAAGAATGCTCTTTGCACACAGTTCCGCTACTGAGAACTAAGAACTAAGAGACTAAGTACACTCTCAGAACTAAGTAAATACTTAGTATTGAAAAACACTAAATATTAATGTTTTAGTTTTACAGTTTAAAAGTCCTGTCATCCATCCTTGTCACTGTTGTTCAGTAACCAAACTTGCGAGTAGGTGCCTGCCTGCTCTCCAGTCCCCGCTGCTTCTGTGTCTGGCGCTTCCTCCCACTCGGCCTCCGTTGCTTCTTGCCGCAGGGAGCCTGCCGGCGGGAAGCTCTTCCAAGGTTTTGTTATATAAACATGTCTTTGTTTTACTTTCAATTCTGATTTATGGATTTCTGGGTGTGTAGTAATTTTTCGTAAGTTTTTTTATGGAATTATTCTACTTTCTTCTGGCCGCCTTTTGGTTGATTTGAATTCTCTCATCAGATTATCTGTTTGAACGGCATTCAGACGTTCTTTCTCTCTAATTAATTTTTAGTGTTTTGTATGTGTGTGTGGTGGGGTAGGATGTTGTTTTTATGGAGTTTCACCTGCCTAGGTGTGGAATTATTTTTATTCAGCTTGAGGCTTGTTCTCTTTTTAAAATCTTAGCATTTGTATTTTCCATCAGTGCTGGGAAATAACAGCCACTGTCTCTTCAGCTGTGACTGTCTGCCGCTTTCTCTCCGTTTCTCGTCAGCCACGACCAGCTTCCATTTGCCAGGCTGTCTCCTTTTGCTGTGCATGCCTCTGGTCTTTGCACGTGCTGTCCGTCTCACTGTGACTCTGCTAGAATTCGAGTGACTTCCTCAGATGTCTCTTCCAGTTCAACAGTTCTCTTTTCAGTTAAATCTCATTTGCGTTTTCACACATCGACTGAGCTACTTTTATCTCCATGACTCTATTTTTTCATCTAGAGTTTTTATTTGGTTCTCTTTTAAATCTGACCTTTATTTTTCGGTGCCCTTAACGCTTCATGTCAGTTTAACGTCATTAATCATTCAGGTGGTGTGGCCGTGAGCGTCTCTTTCCCCTCATTCACCTCCTACAGCACAGCACTTTGTGGACAGAGGCAGTGCTTTCCTGAGCGGTCATCTCTGCCGCCGAGCTTTTATTTGGTTAGTGCTTTCGGCCGTGTGTTGTAGAGGATCTCGCGGAGTCAGAAGATCCGTCCGAGTCTGAGAGTGCGTGTAGGATGCGCACTCTGTTAGAGGCCCTGATATTCTCCTTTCATGGTCATTTACACCACTGGCCCCTCGATTCTTGCAGTCATGCAAAGGGCTCTTCTTCGTCTTCCCCATGTTTTGTTTGTGTTAAAGTCAATCTCTTTCATACCTATAAGTTAAAAAATTATTAACTGAGCCTGTATTATTTACCAGACAATCAAGGTCAGAGAGCTAGTAAGTTTCTTGGAAGATAGGAAAATTCAGAAAAAGAGGATATAGTAAGCATTCTAGTCATGCCTGGCCACATGAGTAAAATTGTACAAACTGTTTAGCCTTTTTTGAGCTCAGCTTCTGGGATGGAGTCTGGAGACTTCAGACCTGTCTCTCAGAGTTGTCATTTGGAAACTCCGTTAGCTCTCCAAAGTTCTTTTCAACTCAAAGTGAAATGCGTAAGCTGACTAAGAACTGTGTATTCTGACATACACATCAGAATAGAAATAAGTTTAGGCAACAGTATCTTTTATGCAAACGAGCAAGGTTTTGGTGCTTTGGTGAGGACTTTAAGGGCTGTCAGATTTGCAAAAACCAATAAGCCAAAATTTTTTCAGGTAATGGCCATTACTGGGGCAAAAGTGCATGTAACAGGCATGATACAGTGATTCCTCTTTGAGAGATAAGTATATTTTTAAAAGACCTTTAATGGATTCTGAGTACTGAAATTTGTAAACTGTCGAGACTTTCTGTAGAGTGGTTTGCATGCTATCAGATATGGCCATGGCCTTCAGAGAGATATGATGATGACAGATAATAGACAGCCACTTGTGATACAGTGGCTTGAAAATTCAGGTTCTTTGTATTTCAGACTACTGAAAAAATAGCCTCAAATTCAGTAGAAATTCTAGAGGGTATTGGAAACCACTTTTCCCAACCCTCGAGTTCCTCATTGCAAACCATCTTGACCGAATATGTCGCTGCAGTTTGCACCCACCGCTGTGCCTCCGCCCGTCGTGCAGCCGTCCTGTCCTCATGGTGGAGCTCAGAGCAAGCCCGTCTGCCTCAGTTACGTTACCTCGTGCCGGTAAACTAGGTGGTCCTGGCTTTCTCAGCCATGAACGAACACAAACAGCTCTGGTTTGGGGGAAGGAGGAGGAATCTGACGGAGAAGGCGCTTAGTGGTGCTGGTCAGGTTTGAGGCCGATATTACATATTTGACCAAGTCCTTGACCAAGGCCTTGAGATGTTTCTAAGTGATTTCCCGGTGGCCTCAGCCTGTGTTTGCAAGTGAGGCTGTTTGTGTGGAACAGTGAGTCTGTGTTTCACTTGCCTCTTGTTTCTTCAGTGCTCACAGTGGGTGTCCTGGGTTGCTTTTGCTGTTGTTGGTAGGTGTCGCTCTCTACTATCCAGAAAGTGCTAGGTTCTGGGGCTTGCTTTCTTTGTGATTTTGGACAGATCTTTTATGCCGTTTGGATGTGAGGTTTTCCACATTTGAAATTGGGTAGTTTAATTAGAATTATAAAATCATAGCCCTTTGGAGCTTACAGGTAAGCTCCTAGGTATCAGTATGTTGATGAAACCGAGGCCCCCAGATGGCAGCTGGACCAAGTCTAGAGCCCAGCCTCCTCAGCATCTGCCATCGCCTTCCCTCGCCCGCAGAACCTGGGGCTGGAGACGATTTCTGCAAGGAGGAGCAGTAGCGAGGTTGAGCCGGAGAAGCGCAGGCTTTGGTCTTGGGCAGCCTGGGGCTGTTACATAATTCCCTGTGTGAATATGGGCAAGTTTCCTAATCTCTCTAAGCCTGTTTCTCAGCTGCAGAAGGGGCATGATCTTACCTTTGTTGTAGAAAGCACATGACTTCTTACCATGCCCGTCTGTGCCTGTGCGTCCTTTGTGAGCCCCTTGACTCCAGGCCTCGCCCAGTCCGAGGGGCAGCTCCAGGTGCCTGCGTTCAGGCCAAGGAGATGCACGGAAGCTTCAGCTCCCGTCTCAGCACCTAGCACAGTCCTTCTCTTAGGGCAGCGCCTTGATGGTTGGAGGGGACAGCTGAGGCGGGTGGCACTGACCGCTCTTCTGCTCTTCTGCCGGCAGCCATCTACCACACCTGTGAGGCTTCCAACTTCCAGTGCCGCAACGGGCACTGCATCCCCCAGCGGTGGGCCTGTGATGGTGACATGGACTGCCAGGACGGCTCCGATGAGGATCCGACCCACTGTGGTAAGCACAGGTGCTTTGGCCCCACCTGGGGCCACTCCCGTTCAGGCCGTTCGTGGGGAGGCCGCCGGGAAGTGGACTTTGTTCCGCCGCCCGTGCGCCCCTGTCCCCTGCGGTGCCACACAGGATGTGTGCAGGCTCAGCTCCCAGGCAGGCAGCCGGCTGTGCTGTTTTTCTGTGACGGTTTGCAGAAAACAAATGGAAACCAGCTAGTGCACCCGGAGTGCCAGATGAAGTCCCATTCCCAGTGTTCTGCTGGGAGTTAGCCAACAGCCCCGTGTGAATAGCAAGCTTTGTGACCAAGTGTCCCCTGCCATGGTCCTTAGGGAGAATGGCTTACTTGCCCAAAAGTCGAGCCTTGTCAGTATAATTGATTTAGAAAAGAATTCTGAAGCAGTCAATCAGCTTCACAATAGAAGTTAGCCACAAAATAGCTGCCACAAAAACACAGTATGTGAAATGCTTTTTATACCAAATGTTTATAAGGTTTTCTGTCCTTACCCTTTCACTCTGTGTCTGTAGAAAAAACTCCGTGTTCCTCCTCTACTCTCAGTGCTTATAGAATACTTCTGACACTTCTTGGCCACCAAATGTGTGTTTTCCACACCGAACAGTTCTCCAACCCCAGCAGGAGTGCCCCCTAATTTAACCTTGGCACTATTTTCCTTGAGACACCATCAGATCTTACAGGTTACGGGCTGAGTCCTGCAAGGCTCTCCCCTGTGCCGCCTCGGGTGCCAGTCCCCGTCCGAATGCACCTGGATCTCTGATGGACCAGCTATAAATCTGGGCTCCCATGACGGCCTCCCTGGGTTGGATCATTTGCTAACGCGGCTCACAGAACATAGAGAAACACTTAGGTTTTCTGGTTTATTGTGAAAGGCTGTGATGAAGAGATGAACACCCAGGCGGAAGAGATGCACAGGGCAGGTCTGGGGAAGGCGTATGGAGCTTCCGTGCCCTCTCTTGACGGAGGCACCGCCCTCCAGCACCTCCACGTGTTCAGCGGCCTGGAAGCTCTCTGCACCCTGTACTTCTGGGACTTTCAGGGTCTTTGTCAGATAGGCCCGATTAATTATTAACTCGGCCTCTATCCCTCGCTCCTTCCTGGAGGTTACAAGGGTCCTAGGAGCTCCGTGCTCGTAATCAGAGGCAGAGACCAATGTATGTATTTCCTGTTTCACCTCACAGGGTCCAGATTTTCATGGACCTATAGTCACTGTCTCTGTTGTGGCCTGTTACAGCCTTTCCCTGTCACAGGATTAACCAGGATGTTTCCGCCTCTGTGCTTTTCTGCAGTTCGCACTCCTGTGGCGGATGCATGTTCCCTGTACGTGCCCATAGCTTAGTTCACTTACGCACACCGTGGGTGGGCATCCCGGTCTTTATCATTCACACTGTTCATGGATAGTACAACTTTTTGTGTTCTGGAAACAAAAGCTCATTTCTCCTTTGAGATACAGTCATCGCTTGGTCTTGTTGGGGGTCGGTCCCAGGAAACCCTGCAGGAGCCAAAACCTGCGATGCTCCGGGGCCCAGGCTGGCCCTCCGTTGCTCCGGGTCCTGCGCACCTGCTCAGGCGCCCGTGGTTTTCTGTTCGAGGCCGGCGGAGTCTGCTGGCGGGGAGCACTCCGACGCGGAGGCCTGCATCGTCCGGGGATGTGTTCTTTAAGATGGCGTTGCGGGGTCACTGGTTCTGATTGATTTTAATGGTTCTTCTTAAGTGTTTCTGGATTTTATTTCCACGTCATTATACTAAAAAGCATCTCCAGCGGTAATATATTGTATGTTTCCCCAAGTCTCCCTTGGTATTACATTTTATCTTTTTAATTGCCTTCACAAGTTTAATGAGTAGGAGTTGTCTCATGAGATTTTAATTTTTTACTTTTTAAAAAGACCTTTTTTTTTTTAAACTCTTAGCACCATTGCCTGTTGCTTGCTAAGCACTTCAGGTAGATAGGTCCTGCTCCGGCCTTACCACCAGGCCCTGTGCTGACTGGTGCCAGTTTGCATTCAAGGCTCCCAGCCGGGTCACAGCGGCCCTGTAGGGAGCTGTAGGTCTGCAGGTTCGGACGTCCCCACTGCAGCTGCGGTGCTGGGGGCGGGCGAGAAACGAGTACAGTGCTGAGGACCAGGATGGAGCTCAGGCTGGGGCTGGACCCCAGGGCTATGCCAGCCTGGGCTTGGGCAACCCCCTCAGCTTCCCTTGGTGCCCAGCTCCTCCCTTGGTGTGGCACACGAGTCCAAAAAAACATTTTTCAGCCCTGTACTTGATCCCAAAAGCCAAAAAATCTTTTTATTCTTAGTGACATTTTTCTCCAACTGTGGTGCTCATTGACTGTTTCTGTTTAATGTCTTTCAAGTACTTCCTTAGGAATGATGACTTTTTACAGGATTAAAACTCGTTTCTTTGCCTTTTAGTTGGCCTCCTGGATGGTCTGCCGTGGCTATGTCTGCAGCAGCCACGCTGACATGAGGCCTCAGGTCGGGCAGTGGCTGGCTCTCTGTTGAGGAGGAAGGGTGACCCAATGCCAAACATTCTTTGCTAAGTGAGAAACCTGTTTCTTAACATTTCTGGGACAGACTTTCTCCGAAAGGGCTTTGCCTTAGAGTTCCTAAAGAATCAAGATAGGGATTTAAGAGGGCTTTAAAAACCAGGGGTTACAATCAGGATTTGTTTATTTCCCATTCACTGAAGCTTTGCTCGTAATTTTAAAAAAACTATATATATACTTAAATTTTTTGAGTGGGTAACATAACACATTCACATGGTTCAAAATGGAAAGTAATATTAAAAGTTATACAGTAAACATTTCCCTGCCCAACCGCCCAGTTCCCACCCTGTCCGCATAGGAAACCACGATGGTACTCGTGTATCCACTCAGACTATTTTGAGCACATATGCAAAGTTAAATATACTGTGTATTCTTGTTTGATTTCACATAAGCAGTGTGCTATGCCTGTTGTTTTGCACCTTGTTTTTCACATAGCTGTGTATCTAGGCCATATTTTTAGAGTGTGCCTTCAATCTCTTTACAACAGTGGAGCATTCCAGTGTATAACAATTTACTGCAAGGTCCCCCATTGATAGACGAGTAGGTGGTTCTCAGTCTGTTGTCGGTGCTGCAGTGAAGACCCTCGTACGCACGTTTTCTCTCCCTCACGTGGGCAGATTACGTCTCTCCTGGTGGCACGGCTCGGTCCCGTACGTGCACGCTGGTAACGTGCTAGCTGTGGCCAAATGGCCCTCCTCGCAGCGGTGCGCTTCCGTGGGACCCCAGCACTGCGTAGGGCACCCGCTTGTTTCCTCAGGGCTGTTCTGCTGCATGGTTGCGTTCCATTTCAGAGAGGAAGTGCAATGGGTTCCGCTGCCCGAACGGCACCTGCATCCCCTCCAGCAAGCACTGTGACGGCCTGCGGGACTGCTCCGACGGCTCTGACGAGCAGCGGTGCGGTGAGTCTTCCCCCTGCCCCACGGAGGCCCCATGTGGGCAAGAGTGAAGACAGCGGACGCTGGGCTGGACCCTTTCATTTCCTTTGTACCTGCGTATAAGTGAGCTTTTAACTGATTTACCCCTGACTCTGGAAGAAACAACCAGTAGGATGTACATTTGTTTCAAGGGCTTGTCTTACGCCGTAATGAAGGTGGGCAAGTCCGCAGCACACGGTGGGCTGGCCGGTAGGAGACCCAGAGCCACTGACGCCACAGTTGTGTTCTCCTGTGGCCTTTTCTCTCTACGTGCATCGCTGGCACCTGGTCTTCTGAGAGCACAGGTCCTCTTGGATCAGAGCTCTGCCCTGATCCATCTAACATTCACTCTCCTCTTTCCACTGCATGTATTTCATTCACCCTAAATCGCCCCTTCAGAGGCCCCGTGTGCAAACAGTCACACTGAGAATTCGGGTTTCAGCATCAGAGCTACGGGAGGCAGGGGTATGACCGCATCCATGACATTGGTCCTTTGTGAAAGTCCCCACTCCCACCACCCCATGTCACAGAGCTGTGTCACATTAATAGTGACTCAGATCGTGGGCTCTCACGTCAGGCGGCTTTGGATTTCAGTTTTTGCTTCACCATCACCCACTGTGTGCTCTTGGCAAAACACCGAGTGTTGGCATCTTGTTTCTGTCCTCCTGTTGAGAGCAGGACAATAAAATCTCTCATAGCATTGTCTTGAGTGTTTAATGATGGACTTTTATATCAAGTGTTTGAGGTCAGGGCTTGGCACAAAACAAGTGCTTAGCAACTCGTGGCTGCTCCTTTTTCCGGGGTGTGCTGTCCCGGGGACAGTGAGGGCCCATCAGCTCGGAGTGCTCAGGGCCCTTTCCCCCGGCCCCCTTGCAGAGCCCCTCTGTACACACTTCATGGACTTCGTGTGTAAGAACCGCCAGCAGTGCCTGTTCCAACCCATGGTGTGTGACGGGATCGTGCAGTGCCGGGATGGCTCAGACGAGGACGCAGCGTTTGCAGGATGCTGTGAGTGGAGCGGGCGAGGGAGGTGGCGCCTGGCCCCTGTGGGAACCACACAGGGTGGGCTGCCATGGCAGGTGGCGCCTCTAGTTCACAGGTCTTGGTTGCGTGTCTGCTGTTGCATTTACTGAGGAAAGGTTGTGTTTCTTGCTTCAGAAGTATGCTCGTTAGTGGCTGACACACGTCCATAGGGAAGACGGAAAAGGCCCAAGACCTTGGCCCAGGTGTCATCTTCTCTGGCAGGCCTCCTTGCCCCCATCACTTTCTGGGCCCCTGCCCTGCTCCAGTGGTCTTCACAGCACTCACCCCCACCTTGCACCCTGGGTATTAATCTTCCTGCCTGTCTCCCCCTTCTGGAATGTGTGCCCTGTCCTTTCCGGTGGCCCCGTTCCCAACGCTGCTCCTTGTGGAGCCTCTGCTTATATTCGTTTGCTCCGGCCACCGTAGCACGAAGGGCCACAGGTGGGGTGACCTGGACAACAGAAACGCATTTCTTCACGGTTCGGTGGCTGGGGTTCCCAGGTCAAGGTGTCAGCAGGTTCGCTTTCTCCCGAGGCCTGTCTCCTTCACTTGTCCATGCCTGTCCTCCCTGTGTCCTTGCAAGGTCTCTCCTGGGCCTGTCTGTGTCCTAATGTCCCTGTCTCACAAGGACACCATTCACATGGGGTTGGGGCATCACTGCGATGACCTCACCTTAACCCAATCACCTTTTTAAAGACCTTGTCTCCAGATGCAGCCGCATTCTGACATCCTGGGGGTTAGGCCTTCAGTTAATTAACTTTTGCTTCCAAGAAATTCTTCCACTAGACCAGGGGTGTCCAACCTTTTGGCGTCCCTGGACCACGGTAGAAGAAGTATTGTCGTCTTGGGCCACACATTAAATACATTGTGACACATAATTACACACACAAATTATCTCATAATGTTTTAAGTAAATTTATGATTTCATGTTGGGCCGCATTCACCGCCACCTGGGCTGCACTGGGCCGCACCCCTGCTGGGCCGCCTCTGAGGGGAGGATCTGCCCAGCAGCGCCACTCCTTAGAGCTCTTTGGTATGGCAGGAACTGGGATTTCATGGGTGTTGGTTTCTTGTCCAGCCCAAGACCCCGAGTTTCACAAGGTCTGCGATGAGTTCAGTTTCCAGTGTCAGAACGGCGTGTGTGTCAGCCTGGTCTGGAAGTGTGACGGGACGGACGACTGTGGCGACGGCTCCGACGAGGCCCGCTGTGGTGAGTGCGTGGGCCCCGCCTTGCCCTCTCGCTCCTCCCCACCCTCGGCTCCGGGCTGCAGTCAGGCAGGACTCCCACGAGCACAGCCCGCACACCTGCGGCCCCCCTGCCCCAACAGCATGTCCTGCCAGCTCTCAACTCTCCATGTAAGGAGGTGAGGCTTGAGTGGGCAGCCTGACCCCTCAGTGTGTTAGCGAAGCTTATTTCACTTCGTTTTCTTTCCCCCGTTGGGAAGGCCACATTCTGCATAAGGACTATGGTGGGTAAGGACTTAATGGCCATTATTTCGAAGTGAGCTTCCCCTTCCTCTCCCAAGTTTTAGGTGCCACAGTGTAATAACATCATTGTCACCATTGTATTGTCATCAGTAGTTAGTTAGGCCCTTCCTTTGGTCAAGTGTCAAAATAAAAACCCAGGTGTGCGAGTTTGGGTCCGGGAAGGTGGACTTTGGTTGAGTGTGTGGATATATTCTTGGTCGATTCACTGGACCCCTGTTGGGGATGTCAGGTAGGGACCCGCAGGCTGCCCTGGGACTTGGGGGTGGGGGTCAAGTGTATCTTAGAACTTTGTGTTCACACTGGTGTGGGGCAGTGGACTGACGGTGTGATTGGTCTCCCCAGAAAACCCCACAGAAGCCCCAAACTGCTCCCGCTACTTCCAGTTCCAGTGCGAGAATGGCCGCTGTGTCCCCAACCGGTGGAAATGCGACGGAGAGAACGACTGTGGGGACTGGTCTGACGAGAGGGACTGCGGAGGTAGGAGGTCCTGCGGTCTGCCCACACCAGGACGCCTCAGAGCCTGGCTCATTTAGTGGGGTTTTTTGTGGAGGTTGGGGGGTAACTCTCTGATTTCTATCCCCCTCTTATTTGGAAAATTCGTAGGGCGTGTTTCTCCGGTTCTTAAAATCCTGTATTCTGTGGTTTGCAGGGCACGGTAAGTGCCCTAGAGCCTGGCCACCCCAAGTGTTGTTTGCAGGGTGGCGGCCACTGTCGTTCCCTGGAGTTTGTTAGGGACGCAGACTCTGACCGCCCCCCTGGCCCCTGTCCTGAGTCAGAGGCCGCACTGCAGCGAGACCCCAGGTGACGCTGGCGCCCGGACAGAGGCAGGCAGCATGGGGTGGGGCGTGTGCCTGTGCCTCTCGTTTTGTTTCCTCCTTGGGGGGTTGTGGTTGGCTGAATTAACCAGAGCAGTGTTTAACCTCAAAAGGAATCTATACCACCCATCCCTACCCCTACCCTGGGCATTCTGGGTCACCTCCCTTTCATCAGGCCTGCAAAAGCAAACTCATCTGAGTATTATTAGCCTCAATGAAATATAATAAATAAGGTGAACCAGCTCCAAAAAGGGAAAAATACCATCTATTGTGACACCCCGTCTGTTCTGACACCGCATTATAAATTATCTGTAGGTGACCTGCGCTTCAGTGCTGTGCTGGGCACTGGGATGATGCAGCTAAGATTGGGACCTCCGTGCTAGTTTCAGGACCCATTTTGGTCTGAGACAAGACTTCCTGTAACCCTTTGGGTTTTTGCTGGGCCTTTTCCTCAGATTCCCGCACTCCTCCCTCCCCTACTGTGGGGCCCTCGACATGCCCACCGAATCACTATCGCTGCAGCAATGGGGCCTGCGTGACGGGCACCTGGGTGTGTGACGGGTACCAGGACTGTGCGGACGGCTCGGACGAGGAAGCCTGCCCCTCGCCTGGTGAGTACTGGCCGGCCTCTTCTGCGCAGCACCAGCTGTGTGGAGAGGGCCTCCGGGTCCACCCCGGGCACTGCGTGGACGGCTGGTGGCCTGCTGCCGGGGACACTGAGCGTGGTGGCCAGTCTGCTTCTCCTCTCCAGAGCAAGGGACTCGGGGGAACTAGGAACTGGGGTCTCTCATCTTTTATAAACATCCTTTGCTCTTCCTGCAGGAAGAGGCAGCCATCCCGCTTCCTGTCCTGGCTGCAGTGAGGGACCTTTACTTTCTTCTCCCTGGGATATTACAGTGGGAACTGTGGGGAAGTGTGTGTGTGTGTGTGTATGTGTGTGTGTGTGTGTGTGTGTGTGTCTTATGCCCTGGGGAGAGAGCCCAGTCTTCTGCTTGCTCATTGGTGACCCTCCTTCTGGAACACAGGTGAGCACTGCCATCTAGTGGCCGAACACAGAGAGGCAGCTGAGTGGGCAGGAACCAGATTGCTCAGGGGTGGGGTGAACTGGGACACCCTGTGGAGTGCATGCCTTTGACTGAATCCAGAGGTTGGGAGCTGTGTGCCTTCCTAAACAGGATTCTGTTTCAAACTCACTTATAGTTAGAGAATTGGCCATTGTCGTCCATGCTTTCGTTAGCGCACTTCTAGGTCAGCCACCTGAATTTTCTCCTTCAAGATTATTTCCGTCCCACCACTGCCCTGTTTAAAATCATCAGTGGTTTCCTTTTCCCTCTGCCTGGGAGTTGGACGCTGACCCCTGAGTCCTATTTCCAAGTCCCTGTGTGAGCCGACCCCGTTGCCTGCCTTCGCTTCTTAAATCCGCCCAGGCGGGCTCCCCCGCTCTCCTGACAGACCTGCTTTTTCCCTGCCTGTGTCCGTCAGCTGGGTGTCACCTCCCCAGAAGCTCCTGTCCTCCTTGACCACGTCCTTCTCCTTCCCCACCGGGGAAGCCCGCCACCCATCACAGCACACAGAGGCATGGGTTTTATCGCTGAAAGAGACCTAGACATGCCATCAGCGTTTCTCCAAGACCAGCACACAGACCGCCTGTAATGGAATCACTTCTGGTGTTTACGAAAACATAGAATTGGAATTTCCAGATGGAGCCCTGGAGCCTCCCGTGTCGCTCGTAGGTTCACTGTCGTCTGCGGCCGCGGCTCCCCACGAGGTGGGCCTGAGCCCCCTCTCAAGTCCCTCCACCCTGGAGCGGCCATTGAGCCCTTTAGAGAAGTGGGTCTCTTTTCTGATCTCATTGAATGTAACTTTTGATTCTTAACTATGATCTGCTACATATGCTTCCTAATCATGTCATGTGTATAAATCTTTTGTTCTCCTAACAATTGTGTTTTGGGATCACGCTGTCTACTGCTTTGAAGCCACACTGTGCCTGCCACAAAAATAGGCAAATGGGTGTTCCGTAAATGCTTCTTAAATTAAAACTAATTGTGAAAAAAACCCCAAAACCAAACCAAACAAAAATACTTTTATCTCTGCGTTGTCCTCCCAAGGCCCGCCTCTCTGTCTAGTGACTTGATTATCCTTCTCTTAAAATTGATTTTGGTTGTTGAAACTCTGACAAGGACGTTAACAAACCCAGTGAATTCTGACTAATCCAATGAATGAGCAGATTCCTATTTAGATATTCCATTCAGCTTTCATAAGGATATCATTTTTTTAATGCACATCGTTGGTTTAAATTTAGACTGGTGGTATCCCTGGCTCTCGCGTGTTCTTTCTTCAGTGTAAAAGCCTCCTGTCTGGTTATGCTGCCCCATGTCTCTCCTGTTTTGCCTCCCGAGAAGCCACACCTTGATGCAACACTGTGTCCTCCCTGTGGTGTGTCCCCTCGCGGCTCCCTCATTGCCCCCAGACGCGGGCTGTGTTTTGCCTCGCCCTCGAGTTTTAGCCTCGCTCTTTGCCACTCTTCTGTGTGTGCCGGTTTTAGCAGAGTGCTGGGGGTTGGAGAGGCCCCTTTGAACATTCAGTTAAAACTGTGGGCTACATAGAATAACTAAGAGCTTAGTAACTGATCCTCTGTCTGTCTGTCCGCGCATGTTATCTCGTACCATTTGCTAGTGCTTTCTGCTGTCTGTAGCCTCTTTGAATACTGTTCCACAAAGCCACCCCGTCCGAGGATCCCTCCGCTCGGGCTCCTGGCTGCAGCCTCTCTCCGCACAGCGGGCCACCCTGCGTTGCTGACCGTTCTCCGGGCCTGGAGGCAGCTGCTGATCCCCGGATGCCACTGCCCGCCTTGGTTGCCCTTTGCCTTTTCCCTGAGAGAGATCCCCTGTGTCCTGGATCTTGCGTCTGCTTTTTTCTTGGTTTACTCCCTCGTTTTGGTGGAGCATACCCTCCAGTAGCTTTGCCGGTTGCAGTGTGGTGATACAGAGGCCGAGGGCGCAGTAATAACAGCCTTCAGTGTGTGCGAGTGTTGAGTGTTGCTGTTCTTACTCCTCCTGGCCGCCCTGTGCCCGGGGCGCAGGCGTCTTGGGGCTGTCGCCTCTCCACCACCCATTCACTTTGTGCCTCTCTTGTGTTGGAGTTCCAGTCTTCTGGATCCCGGCCTTTTCTCTTTTTTAATCTCATGTTTTGATAGAGCATATTTTCTAGAAAGTCCCTGAGAAAGGGTATGTGGGAGGTACAGTTGAGGTTTTACTTGTTTGAAAGTGCTTTTCTCTGGCCTCCAGACCTGGTTGATTTTTGGGCTGGGTTTGGAATCCTCGGTTGTAAGTACTTTTCCTTCAGAATTGAAGGCATTGCCCCACTCTCTGTCTTCGAACAACTGTAATACCGTCCAAAGCCACTTTGAGTTGGATCTTTTGTTTGCGGCCTGGTTTTACTCTCTGGAAGCACGTAGATTTCCCCTGTGGCCCCAGTGTTCTGATACTTCACGGCGGCGTGTTTTCCGTGCCGGCTCTTTTCTCTCCAATGTCATGGACACTGATAGGCTTTTTTATGCTGGAAATGGATGTATTTTAGTTTTAGGAATTTTTCTTGAAGTACCCCATTCATGTATTTTCTTTTTCTCCCTGGAACTATTGTCATTCACATATTGGATCTTCTGATCGGTCCTTACTTTTTTGTAATCTTTTATGATTTTAAATTTCTTTATATGTACTTTTTCCTATTCTGTGGAAGATTTATTGAACTCTATCTTCCAGCTCTTCTGAGGTTTCCATATGAGTTTTCATGGTTTTAATTTTAAGAGCTTTTAAATATTTAGTACCGTTTCTTTTTTGTGGCCCCTTTTCCTTTTTTCATGTAAACATATATTCTTTCTGAACATATGAAGCATATATTTTTTGAAGTTTTTTTTTTTACAAAGTCTGTTTTCTCCAAATTCCCTTTCCTGGGTGGAGGCGGTCTGCGTTGGTGTGTGTTCTTCATGCCACAAGCTTTCCTCGCTCGTCCGCTGCGGCTGCTCGTGTCTAATGCCGGGGACCAAGGCACTACTGAGGGACTCGCTCACATGGGACTGGGGGCCGGGGCAGCTGGTCAGCCCCGCGTGTCCCCTGCTGGGGGCTCTGCGCGCGCGGGGCGCGGTGGCGGCTGCTCAGCCCTGAGTTTCTCGGCGGGGCTGCCCTCGGGTTTGTCCCCGAGACTGGCCACTTTTACCGGAGGAGAGTTTTACAGTCTCCTGCCTGGAGAACAGAAGCCTCCCTGCTGGGTTCTCGAGCGAAAGGAGCAGGAGGCGCCCGCCTCCCATGGCCTGTAGGCCAGTCCCCTTTCTAGCACCCCGTTCTTGCTTACAGCTGCTTCTGCCTAAACAGCCCTGTTTTCACCCTGTCCAGTTAACCACCCTCTCGCCTTCTGTGGGTCCAAGTACAAGGAGCCGGTCTCCTGGGGCTGGCGGGAAGGAGTGCAGGCGGCCAGCGGCTGGTTACTTCACGTTCCCCTCTCCTCTCACTGTTGCGTTGCCATTTTCGAGCTTTTGGAGGCTTCGGTGATGCTGATCTTGCTGTCCTCAGCTCGCGCCCCCGACAGCTGAGCGTAGGATACAGCCTTCTGTGGTCTCTTCGTTCATCTCCCGCTGTCTGCCTGCTCTCCAGCTTCCAGACGTTTATGGCCCTTGTGTCTTTTAGAGTCCTGCAAGAGAGCCATTCCGAGGCCTCTGTCTAGTTGGGTCTCTAAGCAGGTTCCCACTGGCCTTCAGGCCCTCACAGTGATCCCTCCCGCGCTGCCCTCTCCGCGTGTGCTGAACCAGTTGCTGTTGCCGGCCAGTCCCTTTGTACTACAAAGTGAATTTAAGAAATCTCTCTTTCTAGCAAATGTTACTGCAGCCTCCACTGCTACCCCGCTTGGACGATGCAACCGATTTGAGTTTGAGTGCCACCAACCGAAGAAGTGTATCCCCAACTGGAAGCGCTGTGACGGCCACCGGGACTGCCAGGATGGCCAGGACGAGGCGAGCTGCCGTGAGTGTTGGGGTGGGGTCGCGCCTAGGGAGGACCTTTTGGGAGCATGATGTCCCATTACCTGTGCTTCATTGGTCTGAATAATTTTCTGATTTTGGTATTATCTCCATTTTAGAAATAGGAATATTAAGCTTCAAAGAAGATTATGTCATCAGTAACAGACTGGTATATTTATTTAGGGTTCTTCTTTTTTCATACAAAGTTGTTATCTTTTCATCATGCTATGTCGCAAGTTCTTATAGCATGGAATACTCCAAAATTACACAGAGAAATTAAATAAGGATTAGTGTGAAGTTCTATACTTACATGAAAAGAATGAACAAAGTGTACCATTGGGACATTAAAATAGCGACCCTGCTGGTGTGGCTCAGTGGATTGAGTGCAGGGTCGCTGGTTCGATACCCAGTCAGGGCTCATGCCTGGGTCGCAGGCCAGGTCCCCAGAAGGGGCGCATGAGTGGCAGCCACACATTGATGTTTCTCTCCCTCTCTCCTTCCCTCTCCCTCTCTAAAAATGAATACATAAAATTAAAAAACAAATAGCAGCACAGATAGACCCCACACCTACCACAGTCACAGTGGGAGTGCCTGGGCTGTGAGACGAGCATGGAAACCACACAGTGAGGTGAACGTGGAAAATAGTTAACAAAAAGGAACTGGTCTAGGACCTTCCTCCTGGGTGAGACTAAGTCATTAATTGTTATTCTTTGAACAAGTTTCTTTAGCCTGTTTCAAATCTGCCTTATGCTTAAGAATGTTGCTTAGTTAAGGGTTTTAAAATCAGGATGTGTTCTATCAACAGTTTTCTTTAATTCATTAATCTCATAACCTTATCAAAAAGGAAATGAGATGAGTGCGGCATGATTCTTCTTAGAGAAGCCAGCCCCTAAAAGCCGCTACATTCTGCTCTAAGAGCCCATTAATTATATGTTTAATAATCAGTTTAAGAATTTTCCGAGATTAATGACAACCTTATTTCCAATTTCTAAAACCTGTGTTTTCCCACTTCTAAAATATTGAAGCATGTTTCGTGAACCTCAGAAATCTTTGAGCTTTAATACTCAGCTATTTGATTATATTGAAGTATTTTGTGGCATTCTTACCACATGTAATAATTCTGTGTTGGGGATCTGGGAATTTTCCCCAGCAACCTGCTTCCGAGCAGGGGTTCCTCCCTGACTCTCCTGTAAAAATGACACCCCCCACCCCCACCCCCGCGCACTCTTACCGTTACTTTCTTTATGTTTCTTTGTAGTTCTTATCTCTGTCCAAATAACATATCTGTTCACTTGCTTGCTATCTCTCTAAATAGAAGGTAAGCTTTTGGAGGGTAGGTCTTTGTCTCTTCACACATCACCATTTTCTTAGCACTTTACAGTACCTGACTCATGGGGAGACCTCCGTGAATGTTCACTGGATGATGGATAGGTGGATGGATGGGTAGATGGTGGGATATGTGGAGGGATGGATGGGTATGTGGATGGGTGGGGGGCGATGGATGATGCAGGTGGATGGATGGGTGGGTGAGCAGCTTAATGGGCGAGTGGATGGATGACGGATGGGTGGACGGGTGGATGAATGCTGGGCAGGTAGATGGACTGCGGGTGGCTGGCTGGATGGGTGGGTGGTTAGGGTCAGTGGGTTGGTGGATGGATCGGTGAGCAGGTGGGTGGGTTGATGGATAGAAAGATGGATGAATTCCATCTTGGGCTTCTGAGACTGTGAACACTAGTGGTTCTAAACCTGTACTGAATACTTTAATGCAGTTTTACCTGTAACTGAGTCCTCCCCACCTCCCCAAGGAAAACCAATTTCAGTTCAGCACATAACACCTCTGTCATACAGTAATTTTCCAGGAGATGGGGGATTATAGCTTGTAAAAAGCCTCACAAGTGGTTTTGACATTTTCCTTCTCCCATTGAGAATTACTGTATTAGAGAACTTGTCTAAAAATATATGTAATTGAAGTCTGTGCCTCCATTTTAGAGACGTGCCAAGAAACCTTAATTCTTTTTTCACATGAAAACTCATCAGCTGAGGACGGTTGCCCTGGTGTCTCACCTTCACCCCCGACCCCCTATCTCTTTGTCGCCAGGAGGGCATCCCTGGCTGTTGCCCCTTTGCCCTGGGCCGTCCGGTTGCTCTCGTGGGCGTGCTGCCCGGTTTCCACCGCCGTCTCCGGGGCGCTTCTCAGAAGCGGGTGCAGAGCCTTGGGTGGAAAGCAGGGCCGCCTGTGCTTGTTTTAGAACGGGCGTTCCTTGGCCTGGCCAGTCCTGATGACTTGCTCTTGAACTTGTAAATACTGCACATGCTCAGCTCCGTGTTCCTGCTTCAGTAGTTTTAGGGCAACTCCTAGGAATTTGTGTTTTTTAGAAGTTCCCCAGAAAAATCTCTGAAGAACCAGTTTTGCAGATCCTCTGGGCTGGGATCACTGCAACGGCGTGGTGGCCTCTTTGGTAGCCCCCTTTAGTGTTGGCACAGCCACTGTGGAGAACATTGTGTGTGTAGTAGCACGGGGTGGGGAGAGGGAGCTGGGGGTGGGGTTGGTTTTGAGTCCCAGTAGAAATGATAGTTCGAACTCAGAAAGCCAAGGTAGAAGCCCCAATGTAAGATCTGGGCAAACACAGAGGATCGAAGGTGTGTTACTTTTCTGTGGCCACTGTAACAATCACCACAAACCTAAAGCTTTTTTAAAATTATTTTTTTATTACTGACATTACTACAGATGTCCCCATTGCCCACCCTGTTTGCCCTCCTCCACCCAGCCCGTACCCCCATTCCCTCTGGCTGTCTCCACACTGTTGTCTGTGTCTCTGGATCATGCATACATGTTCTTTGACTCATTCCTTCACATTCTTTCATCCAGTCCTTCCACTCCCCTCCCCTCTGACAGCTGTCAGTCTGTTCCCTGTGTCCATACCCATGTTTCTATTTTGTTCGTCAGTTTATTTTGTTTATTAGATTGCACATATGGGTGAGGTCATATGCTGTTTGTCTTTCTCAAAACTAATGTCTTAAAACAATGCACATTTACTTTCTTACAGCTTTGTAGGGCAGAAGTTGGACATGGGTTTACTGACTGACACCCAGCTGTGGGCAGCGAGGGTGTGCCTGTGCTCACCCAGCCCGGAGAGGCGCCTCCCCTCCGCCCGCCCCCCTGCCCCAGCTGGCAGCCTGCCTGCGCCCATGCCTTCCTCCCCAACCACAGCCAGGAAAGGGCCCGAGTGATCGGAAGGGGCCCACTGGGGTCCTCCAGGACAAACTTCCTGTACCCAGGCTGTTTACTTAATCACATTTGCAAAGTCCCTTTTGCCACATAAGGTGACATTTAACAAGTTTCCAAGGTTAAAACATGGGCATCTTTGCTGTGGAGGAGCAAGAGTGATTTTAGATCTCCTCCCTGGCGGCTGGCTTCTGATGTGTCCCCTCCTGTCCAGAGCTGGCAGGTGCGTGGGAGTCTGTGCACAGAAGGTCGGAACGCCTGCGCCTGGGCCCGGCCAGACTCTGCGGGGCCGTAGATTCATATTTTTTCTATAGCCTCTCTCTTTTTCTCTCTCTTTATAATTATCTGCAGTTACATGGTCATTGCTTACTTTTTAGAGCCTTATGCAATCTAATAGCTGTTTATAGTCCCAGTCGTGTCACTTTTAGTTTACCACTGTTCTTTATTTGCAGTATGTCATTTTCTGGTAAAATACTTTGAAACCTATACAGTTAAAATGCTACATAACACGGGCAAGCCTCTCAATGTTGTGATTCATCTTGTTATTGTTAGTATTATGCAAACCAGAGGTCAGAGTGTCGTGCTGGACTGCAAACTAACATGGCAACGGAATAATCAGTAGCCGTGTAGACTTACAGTTACAATATGTTGATGCCTGTTGTCAGCCAGCTGCTGTCTCAGGTGCTCGATCTCATTGGATCCCTGCAGACATAGTAGTGACGGAGCTGCCACCCCAGTTTTGTAGACGAGAACCGAGCTTGGTGCTGTTACGTGGTTTGCGTCCGTCACGCAGACCCAGGGTTTAAACGGTGACTCCCAGGCTCTTGCTTGTCCTGGAGGCCGATTCCCGTTGTTCGTGCCGATCGGACTGCACAGGGACTACTAGAGCAGCCTCTTGTCGCCCCAGAGGCATGTTTTGAAGCAGAAGCTGATTAGTTCACAGAGCACAAACCACTTTCCCAAACATGATAAACGTTTCGCACAACGTGGCCCTACCTTGCGTTTCAGCCACACGCAGCACCTTGACGTGCCTGAGCGGGGAGTTCAGGTGTGAGGACGGCGAGGCCTGCATCCTGCTCTCGGAGCGATGTGACGGCTTCCTGGACTGCTCCGACGAGAGCGACGAGCGGGCCTGCAGCGGTGAGTGCCTCATCTCTGCTGTCCCCGGGCTCGTCCTCCAGAGAGAGCCCTTTTGGGCTTCGTTTCGGCCTGAAAATGGAACAGGTTCTTGCCGCATTTTGGAGTACCACGTGGGGTGAAGTTTGCCTTGCCTCCAATAGAGCTGCTAGCTGACCTCCCCCACTGTTAGGAAAATGCCGGCCTGACGCTCGTTTCCCGTGGACTTTCCACAACGTGTTGGTGCGGCCTTGCTCTCTCAGAGCCCCAGGCTGTGTGATGGTGTTGGCGTTAGCGCCGTCCTTCTGTCTGGATGAATTGAATGCCTTAGTCCTTCAGGGAGCTGCCGCGGAGTGCCGCAGACTGGACGGCTCACGGACAACAGACAGCACTTTGTTGCAGCTTGGAAACTGGGCCGTCCAAGGTCAAGGCACCAGCAGACTCAGTGTCTGGTGCAGCCCCGTTTCCTGGTTCTCACTGTGCCCAGATGTGGCGGAAGTGACGAGGGAGCTCTCTGGGACCCCTTGTGACGATACCAGCCTCATTCAGGGGCTCTGACTTCATGATCTAATCTCCTCCCAAAGACCCACCTCCAAACCACCACTTATGGGGGCTAGGTTTCAGCATGTGCGTTCAGAGGGATGCAAACGTTTAGTCTTTAGCAGTAGTAGATCCTGCTGGGACATTTGCCTTGTACTTAGGGCATCCTCTGCCGAGAAACAGCTTTAAATAAGCATAGACAAGGAGGTGAAATGCAAGGGAAAAATTACTACTGGAAATTAAGGAGACCCTGGGGAAGGTTGTGTAGGAAGGTTTCAAGTCTGCTTTCTTGGGTGTCTTTTAAGATGATGACGGGGTCTGACAATCCGGGGTAGGTCTCCCCAAGAGGTGTCTGGCCTCTTCTGAAATCCAAGAATTTGTAAGATGGCGCTCCTCGTTTACCCCTTATCTCTCTAGATGAATTAACTGTATATAAAGTACAGAATCTTCAGTGGACAGCTGACTTCTCTGGGGATGTAACTCTGACCTGGATGCGGCCCAAGAAGATGCCCACTGCTTCTTGTGTCTATAATGTCTACTACAGGTGGGTCCCATCTCTGCTGGGAGAAGACAACGTCCTTGTGGCCACTGGGCGTTTTGTGAACCCCTGTGATGTTCATGGAGTGGCTCTTTGTCAGCAGAGCCAGCCCGTGCTTCATGTGACCTACCTTTTTCTTCTTGGCCAGAGTGATTGGAGAGAGCATGTGGAAGACTCTGGAGACCCACAGCAATAAAACAAACATGATACTGAAAGTCTTGAAGCCCGACACCACCTATCAGGTGAAAGTCCAGGTCCAGTGTCTGAGCAAGGTACACAATACCAACGAGTTCGTGACCCTGAGGACCCCAGAGGGATGTAAGTGTTACGGACTATTTTTATGGAACATAGAGACCTAATGGGAGATTTTCAGAGAGTTTCCCAAGGACGCTCTGGAGCGTGGGGGCACGATCAGTGCACCTTGTGTGTGCAGGAGTGTGGTGGCTGCTCCACGGTCCTTCCTAAGGTGCTGAACATTTATCCTTACGATATCATAACGTTCTTGTCACTTAAGGAGGTATTTTCAGATTCTGTCCACCATTGCCCTCTTTTGCATGTTTTATCTAGTCTCTGCCTCTAGGTATTTTCCAGTACTGGGTATTTAAAAACTCATCATCATTAAAATAAGAGGCATGTCAGATGTATCGTGGCTACATTTAAAACTTTCGATAGTTTAAAAAATACTGACCAAAACTCGTGTGTCCAGGGAAGTTCCCTGTTATCACAGTTTGGTGAGCTCTTCATGTGCAGCTGCCACGAGACCCATGTGCTGCGACTTTAGGAGGTTAATGTGTGTCCAGTAGAGAGCCCTGGGGTGCTGAATATTTACAGAAGACCACAGGGGAGTCGAAATGGAGAAGTTTATTACTCCCAGATCCTGGAAGAGGTCCACGCATGCTTCAAGGGGTCATTGATGCAGGGTGGTCGAGGCAGGGTGCTGGCGGAGAGAGCTGCAGGACCTTTATTAGGGTTCTTGGATGGAGGTTTCCAGACTAAGGCTGGGTTGGTTCAATCCAAACCCAAAAGAGGGGGCTTTGGTAAGTAAGCTTTGTTGGGGTCTTAACAGAGGAGTTTATAGTGGGAAGGCCCCGGGAGGCAGGACGTTACCAAACAGAAAGTAGGGTCCAGCTGCCACCTTCCCATTAGGCAGATTCTGCCAGCTTTTTGCTAGCTTCCCATCAGGCAAATTCTGGAGGCAAAGGTTTGGTGAGAAAAGGAAAGAGAACTTTTATGCAAAAGTTGCACAGCCTGGGAGGATGACAGGCTCTGGCCTCAGAGCCCATCCCCTCCAGAGCACCCAGAGGAAAACCCCGCCACCCTCTGCCAGGCCAGTCCCAGGCTGCGCCCAGACTTCCTTCTCCCATTTAAAAATACTGTCCTTTGGAAACCACAGGTGGTTGCAACATGACCATTCAAGCAGCTCAGTTTCTTTCCCTGCACTCTAAGGCCTCAGGCTCCTTCTTGGAGTCTACACACATGGCCGGCACTGCCACTCCAGTGCTGCCGCTTCCTGTCCTGGGAGCCCAGGGCCACTGCCAGCCACCACAGCCAGCCATGTGGGGACTCTGTCGTGCCAGCCCCCAGGCCTGGTGCCTGGCGCCCGGCCACACAGCCTTCAGGGCCCTCCAGGTTCCACAACACTTCAGCCCCCATGTCTGTGCCGTGGATCCCAGGGGCACAGCGAGTATCTGCCTTCCCTCTGCTTAGATGTCCCAGCCCAAACGTCCATGTGCTCTGGACAGGTTCAGCTCTCCCAGCCAATCCTGTCCTCTTCCAAGGAGGCCAGCACTCCCCCCTGCCGCCACGTTGACCTTTAAGGTACACGTGCCGCTGTGTCCTGTGGTTCCCCCTTCAATCAGGAACCAGAAGGGGGTGGGAGGGCTTTTCCCTTTGTCCTTCGCTCTCTAGCCTCACAGAGACTCTGCGCAGTGACTTCCTTTTGCCCTGTCTCTGCCCGGGGGCAGGAAAGCTGTCATCCCACACTGCCCTAGTTTGGTTATGGGGCAGAGGAGGGGAGCTGGCGCACTGTCCTGGGCACCCTCCTCCGATGGCCCCTCCCTCCCTTGAGGTTCTGGTCTGGCCTGGTCTACCTGTATCAAGGGGAGACTGTTTATCACAGCGGTTATTGGAGGCCCAGGGCCTGTGGAGACTCAGCATGTCCCAGCAACTCCACCCTGCAGCCCTAGTGGTCACAAATGTCTCTTGAGACTTGACTACGCTGTGACCTGATGCATACCTGGTGTTCTGGGGGAGGGGAAGGTTTCTTGTAGGTGTGAGCACCACCTACATCCCTTTCTAGGAGATAGGTCACAGTGCCAGCCCCAGAGCCTTTCTTGTCCTTGTTTTAAGCTCAGGCAAATGTCTCCAGTTGACCCGTATGCAGATGGGTTTTAACCCTAGTCAACTGTCTTCTAG
Source organism: Mormoops blainvillei (assembly GCA_004026545.1). NCBI lineage: Eukaryota > Metazoa > Chordata > Mammalia > Chiroptera > Mormoopidae > Mormoops > Mormoops blainvillei. The sequence continues at coordinate 54,503 of PVJD01005467.1, read as the reverse complement.
TGCCAGATGCCCCTCGAAATCTCCAGCTGTCACTCCCCAGGGAAGTGGAAGGTGTGATTGTGGGCCACTGGACTCCTCCCAGCCACACCCACGGCCTCATTCGGGAATACATCGTGAGTGCCCCCCACGCGTGGCCATGTGGGCTGGGGTGTACAGCGGGTTTCTGGGTCTGTGCTGGAACAGAGGCAGGCCCTGGGTTACTGGAACTTGCTTTGTAAAGAGTGATCCGTTCCTCAGAACGGTTTGCATTGCCTCTCCCGCTCTCTCCTCTGGCCTCCTTGTACGGTGTTAGGGTGCACCCAGGCCTGTGGTTGCCTTTTACTAAAAATGTTCCCTTCTCCCTTTAGGTGGAATACAGCAGGAGTGGTTCCAGGATGTGGGCCTCCCAGAGGGCTGCTAGTAACGTCACAGAAATAACGAGCTTACTGGTCAACGCTCAGTACACTGTCCGAGTGAGTCTTCCACCCCCCTGCCCGCCCCCGCCCCCCCGGCCGTCAGTCTGGTCCTAGAGTGTGGGGAGGCGGGCGCCGCTTTCTGAGAGCCCCTGCTCACTGACAGGGTGCCGGTCAGCAACATGCGTGGCCCCTAGCCCCTTGTCTGGGGGGCGATTATTTTTCAGTCTCTTAAACCCCTGTCACTGCCACAGAGGGTGAGACCTGACCGCCCTCAGACAGTGAGGGCTTTGGTAATGCTGCTGTACCTGCCTTTTGGCCAGGTGTCCTGCTGACTTTCCAGCTGCCGGACCTTCGCACCGCCTTCTTTTCTGCTTATCTGTAGCTGCAGGCTGATGCAGCACTCTGAGTGCCGTTTATAAACTGATACTCTGAGGTTCTTATAGAATATGTTACTGCTCTCTTGAGCATAAAAGAGGGAGGTTTTGTGTGAACATGTTTGTTGAGAGCATGAAATGCATGTGTGGGCTGCCTTACACGGATGAGTTCCTCCGCACCCTTTTTCATGTACAGCTATGAGTGTGTATATGGACTCACACACACTCACACTCCTGTTCTTTAGAAAAACCTAGGCATCGAGAGTCCCGGCTCTAGTCCCGCCCCCCGCACCCAGGTGCCTTCCCATTGCCCCTTCCCCCTCTCGTTGCAGCTGCTGGGGCCTCAATATCCTGCATACCTCTGCCTATATGTTTTTGCAGCCCATTGCCAAAGTCTTACTCCTTTCGCTCACTTGGAGTGCTTGCTGTTGGCGTGTTGCCTTTATTCCGTACTAATTCATACTCTGGTTTGGAAAGGTGGCTGCGGTGACTAGTCGTGGAGTAGGAAACTGGAGTGACTCTAAGTCCATTACCACCACAAAAGGAAAAGGTAAGTGATCTGGCGTTTGCAGATGCAGAGAAGGGAGCAACCCTGCAGAAGCAACTGCAGTGTGACTGGAAGGTGTGGAGGCATAGGCTAGAAACCCTCACACTGCCTCTTCCCCCTTCACATGCTTTTCCGAGTGTCTCTCCATGCTATGGCTGCAGTCTTTCTGGGCGATTATTGAGTTATCCCTCCTAGAACTGAGCATTTTCTTTTTTTAAAAGATTTTAAAAATTTATTTCTATTTAGAGAGAGGGGAAGGGAGGGAGAAAGAGAGGGAGAAAAACATCCATGTGACAGAGAAACATTGACTGGTCGCCTCTCGTAGGTGCCCCGACTGGGGGCCCAACCTTCAGCTGGAGACCGTTTGCTTTGTGGGACGAAGCCCGGCCCACTCAGCCACACTGGCCAGGGCAGAACTGGGCACTTTCTGTCATGCAGACATACATACAAAGGGATTTCAAGGCCCATCAGCTCTGACCTTTGTGCTTATACACGATAATCCACAGTAGGAAGTGCCCTTTTGTTCCACTAAAGGTGCGTGCTCGTTTATGGTGTTTTCGGTGGAGCGGGGTGCGGACGCTCGCTACGTCTCCCCGTGACCGCAGCACATGATGTGCAGGGGTAGTTTCTAGCACCGGACCCGCTATCATGGTGGCGGATTGCTGCCGCACTCCGGAGTGTGTCCTGCTTTGCGTGCATCGGTTCACCTGATTGAACCCTGAGAACAGCTCTAAGAGCAGATAAGGGACTGCCGAGAGGTTCCATCAGTTATCACGTAGTCAGTAAGTAACAGAACTGGATAGGAACCTGACCCACCTGACCCCCAGGCTTGTGCCGTTAACCACGGTGAGCCCTGCGGCCCGGCTGGGACCTGTGCCTGTGGCCACTGTGTGGCCGTGCTTGCTGGACGGCTGGCTCGTCATCTGGCACGTGTGCCTCAGGAGGGCAGAGACCTGGTCTGGTTCCCTCTGCTCTTCACTGGCACCAGATACGAACCAGTGGAATTTCAGCTGATGAGCGAGTGAGTTGAAGCAATTCAGTGGCGGTCCTGGCACACTCAGGGGGATAGACTGTAGTCCGTCTCGCCTGCCTCAGTGGTTTTCTTGATCTTAGCCTTGGCACAGGGCACTTTTGTTTATGGACTTGTGGGTATTAAAGTCAAAAGTGTGGCATAGAATGTGATTGGGTATTTTACTTTAACCTGAGTCTGTGAAAAATAGGCTCTGGGTCTAGAAGCATCACTCTTTGACAGCCTTTAAAATTTAGGGGGTGGTTGAGGTCAGGGCAGAAGGCTGCCACGTTCCGTGAAGCCATCCAGTCTTTGGAAGCAGGGTGCTTGTGTGCTTCTGAAGATTAGAAAAGGGTGCTGAATTCACACCACCCTCGATTTTTATTGTGGAATCATTTCCTTCTACAAAATCAGGATCAAAATATACTGACTATACACACTGAAAAGAAGGGACTTAAGAAGTCAATAAAAAACATATGCCTTGAACTTCCTGGGCATAGCTCATACCTGCCTTTCACAGTCTCAGCGGGTAGCTGCTTCTCCTAAAATTCTTTATATGATTTTGATGAATGTTAGCCCTGGCATGTGTTTGGTCAGGGCACACGCAGGAGGCAACTGTGTGCTGAATCAGAAAGTATCCGTTCTGAAATATCTGTGACCCTGTATCCCGATAATGTTAAGAAGATGAAGAAGGAAAAACAGCAGTGGCATCAACCAGAAGCACCACATTAATTAGTGAACGTAGTGGGTTAATGACAACAATGAAAAAAGCCACTGGTTAGCCAGCACTTTTAAAAAAAGGTTTTATTTATTTATTTTTAGACAGAGGGGAAGGGAAGGGAGAAGGAAAGGGAGAGAAACACCGATGTGTGAGAGAACGTCAACTGGCTGCCTCTCACATGTGCCCCGACTGGGGACCAGACCCACAACCCAAGCATGTGCCCTGACCGGAAATCAAACTGGTGACTTTTGCCTTGCGGAATGACACTCAACCCACTGACCTACACCAGTCAGGTAGCCAGCACTTCTGTGGACTAAGCACCGTGTTTGTTATTGTACATGAATTGATCTCTCAATTCTTATCAATCTCACAAGTACTCTTTTTTTTTTCTTTTTCTTTTATTGTTTAAGTATAGTTGTCTCCATTTTCCTGCCACAACATTCCCCTTCCCACCCATCCCCACCTCCCACCCTCAGTCCGACCCCACTTTGGATTTGTCCATGGGTCCTTTATACATGTTCCTTCAGACCCCTCTCCAAGGAGGACACACACAGGGCCCAGAGACATATGACAGGATGCTCAGCATCACTAGCCATCAGAGATGCAAATTAAAACCGCAGTGAGATACCACTTCACACCAGACAGAATGGCCGTCATAAACAAATCAACAACCAACAAGTGCTGGTGAGGATGTGGAGAAAAGGGAACCCTAGTACCCTGTTGGCGGGAATGCAGGCTGGTGCAGCCACTGTGGAAAACAGCATGGAATTTCCTCAGAAAACTAAAAATGGAACTGCCTTTTGACCCAGCAATTCCACCGCTCGCATTATACCCTAAGAACCTACAAGTATTCTTAAGCGCAGCCTGTAGCTGAGGAAAGGTGTTTGGAGGGGATTGTGGCCTGTCCCTAGTCGCCTGATCATAACTCAGGTCAGCTTTATAGCAGCACCCACACTATTTCGCTCTGAGTCGGCTGCCTGAAACGCCTAATATTCTTTGTTTCTCTGGTTACTATTTCCTCAAGCCCAGTTTTATTACATGGTTAATTATCTGGAGAAATCTCTCCAGATTTTGACATTATCTCTTTGCCACACGATCTTATCCACTCCTTTGAGTCTCTCTTGCTTTGCCTGTACTAAAGAGGCCTATGTGCTGAGCGTCTAATATGCAGTTTGTCATTTAAACATTATCTCCTGAGAGTGTTTATCCCATTGAGCCCGTTTCGATTTTGTACAGGAGTGCTTTGCTGGCCTCGGTGGGCAGACCTTCACTGGGGTTGGGGGATGCTGGCCCCGTGGGCTGAGAACTGGCTTTTCTCCCTGCTGCCCGCCTTCTCCTTGCCCTCTCTCCAGATGCCAGTGGCTTTTACGGGGGGCCTTGACTGGAAAGGGAGAGAAGGGGAACGTTAGTTGAGTGCTAGACGTTCTGTAGACATCATTTTAGTGAACTTCCCCAGCTCTCTAACGTGTAGGCCACATTTTCAGGCTCAACGAGGGTAAGTACTTGCCCCAGGTTACTCAGTTGTTCTCGTCTAAACAAGAATTTGAGCTCAAGTGTGCCAGACACTAGAGACTGTTTTTCCTGTTTGCAATGCACGCCTTTACATTCATGAGTTGCTGTGCATCCTGCTGCCGTGCATCCTGCTGCCGTCCTTCCCAGAGGATTTGAGGCCCCTGGGTCTCTTAGTGCTAATAAAGACAGCACTCATGGCGCTCCCTGCCCTGGGCAGAACCCGGGTTTCGGGGCCCGTTCGTGATTGAACTTCGTGGCCCGACTTGCCGGCCAGCATAGCTGTGTGCCACTCACCAGGCAACTGTGGACCTGCCCGCAGCTCCGGGAAGGCAGTGGGGAAAGAGATGAGTGACAGCAGCCAAAGCAACACTCTTTCTTCTCCACTGAAGAACCACTCTGTCTCTCGAGCTCAAGAGCTGTTGAGCCCTCCTTCCCTCCCTTTCATCATGTGGTTTCGCTCACTGAAATCCTTTTCGTTTTCAGTGATCCCACCACCAGACATCCACATTGACAGCTGTGGCGACACCTCGCTGAGCTTCACCCTGACCATGGCGACAGACATCAAGGTAGTGCTGAAATTTCAAACAGTCATTGGGCAGGGCCCCGCTCTGTGTGGGAATTGACGCAGCAGAGCCCAGAGAGATCCAGGGACGCTGAAGCACCATGGCGGGGCCAGGCCCCTTCCCCGCGAAGAGCAGCCTCGGTCTTCACGGGCGCTTACCCTGCCTCTGCCTGGCGCCTTTCTCTTTTAGCCATAGAATTAAATGGTTCACAGCCAGAGTGCCCATCAGGAGATGCTGTGAGCAGAGTTTGTGTGCCCTGTGATTTTCAGCTTTCTTGGACTTCCTGGGGCTAAGTGCTAACGCAGAGGTTCCCGCAGCGGGAGAGTCATGAGAGAGTCAGACACTTGCAAATGTAGCCACTTACGCCTAGTATCTCCTCTCACGTCATCACTGCCCCCCGCCCCGGCCCTCTGCAGGGCAGCGGCAGCCTGGTTACCTGTGCCCCGTGGTTTCTCAAGCTGACACTGCCTCCCACAGTGCCCTTGCTTGTCCAGGTACCCTCACAGCCCTCCCTGTCTGCGGAGTTTGGGAGGGACCCACAGCCCTCAGAGTCCTTGTGCCGCTGACTGAGCTACCCTTTGGTGTCATGCCTTTGGCTTTGGAGAGAGATGATGCGAGAACTGGCCCTGTGTGGACCATGTCTGTCCACACAGGACCATGTCTTGGTCCTGAAAACCTATAATTGGTTGTCCCGTGTTTAAAGATCTTACAGTCAAACCCTCCCGAGAGCTCAGGGCTTGGGAAGGTGGTCTTCCCTGATGCATGGTGCATTCTCTCCTGTTACGCAGTGAGGGCTGACCAAACCCCCTTTGAACTGGCCTCTCGGCCTCGACAGCAAGGGCTGCCTGAGCTGAGGTTTGTCCTTAATGGCCATAACTTGATTATTTTTTTAGGTTTTCCTTTATCTGCCTTTATTCATTTGTTCTTACCTTTTTATTCTGTATTAATTTTTTGTTTCATTGGATGTATATTTTATAAGTGGCATCACGTTAGTCTTCAGAAGTAAGTGGGGTATCACTAAACATTCAAGGATAGCACAGATGAAACTGGTATAAAGATCAAAAGAAACTGCCTGCCCATTGTAAGAAACGAGGAAGCTGGGGACCCCTGGACGGGCGCCCGGCGTGCTTGGATGGCCTGAGATGGCTCTGCTTGTGACCTGTGTTTTGGCTCCCGGCAGGTGAATGGCTATGTGGTGAACCTCTTTTGGGCATTTGACACCCACAAACAAGAGAAGAGAACTTTGAACTTTCGAGGGAGCATCTTGTCACACAAAGGTAACACCTGGGAGCTCGTCTGTGTGACAGGAAAGAGTAGGCAGGACCTATGTTTTCTGGCGCTATAAGTGGGCGTGTGTGCATGGGTGTGTGTAGAGGGCTTCTTGGGCTGCCATTTGGGAGGCAGAATGAGGATGCTGTGAACGACTCCTGACTCCAGGGAAGGGATCCGGGATCCACAGGGGGTTCCTCCTGCACCCGCCCCCCCCCAACCTAAATGCTCTTAGTGGAAGTTGGAGACTTCAAAGGTAAAAGAAAACTGGGAAGAAGGCAGGTGAACCCTATACAGATGATTGTTGAGCTTCAGGAGAGAGAGCCTGCGTTTTGTTGCCTGCCTCTCCCCTCTGGTGTGATGTGCTCCTCCTCGGCTAATTGGAGCAGCGCAGGCCCTGGCGCGTGATTGGTGTCCAGCCAGCGTCTGGAGAAGGAACCGACGACCAGGCTGGGTGAAGGGAGGACGGCAGCGCAGTGTGTGTGAGACACTGCGTGTCCTTTAAGATACTTGTGCCTGAAAATGGGCTCAAGGAAGGCTTTAATTTATTTCAGATTTAATTAAATTAATTTATTTACTTCCATGGCAAAGGCTGCGTGTGAACATGGAGGACGACACGGCAGCGCCTTCCTTTCCTCTTCTGGCCTGTTTGCAAAGCACTTTTGGTCATGTTTTATCCCCAGTGGGATCTGTCATCACCTTTCTGTGTCGGTGGAAAATGACGGTTGCCAGGGAGGTTGAGCAGGAACAGAGAGAGCACTGAGTGCTTGCTGTGTGCTGGCACGTCCTGGGGCATGCAGAGTGTTCAGCATAACCCAGTAATATGTGGGGTATGCTCATTTTACTGATGAAAGAACAAGGTTCAGAGATTAAACCCTCAGGAGAAGGGAGGGCCAGGATTTGAACCCACAGCTGTGGAATCCCAGAGCCTCTGATGTCATCGCCTCCACGTGACACCAGCTGCGGTGCTCAGGGTGAAGAGCGAGAGGCTTGGCTGCTTCCTGGAGTCTGTGCAGGGCTGGCTGTGTGCCAGCGTCAGGCCGGGCGCCTTCCTTACAGACTTTTTTTTTAAATCTCCTCCATTGCCAACTTCAAAAATCGCTATTATTTTTCTCTCTCTTACAAAGCAGGAAATAGGGAGTTTGAGTGCTTCAACCTAGCTAGGCGACACACCGCCAGATGCAGAGTCACACCTGAACCCAAGGCCGTCTGGCTCCAGGAGCCCTCCTGTCGGGTGTCCTCCATTCACGGCCCCTCTGCCTTGTCACAGCATTTTCACCTGTTAGAAAGGAGACGCGTTTGTTACAGAACATTTAGAAAGCAAAAAAAGTATAATAAAAATTTGAAATTTCATGTAATTTCACTTCTAGGATAACCACTGTTAAATTTCAGGTATTTTCTAAATTAATATTTTTCTCTTTATTCTTCTTTTGTATCTTTTTTATGAAGCCAGAATGATATTATGTGTAGTTTTATATCTTGCCTTTTTACTTAACATGAAATTTTGAGGATTTTCTTAGTTTCATTAAATATTCCTGGAAACAGCTTTTATTGGCTTTGTAACAGTTCACGGATTAGGCATGGAGTCCATGGCATGTGCATTGTTTAGCTGCTGCCCTGTCACCGGGCAGTCAGATCCTGCAGTTTGTCCACTGTAAAAACACGTGGGGATGCCTTGGTTGCACCAGTTTGGGGTTCCTCTCTGGTTTCCTGAGGTAACCAGATTGAAGGTTATGTTACCTGCAGTAGTCATTAATAAGTGACTCTGAATGATTCTGCATAAGGCCTGTGGGGCTCACTTAAACTGAGAGATTCCATCTAAAGTAGGGCCATGCAGTCAGGTCACAAGTGCTTGACTGACAGCCCCACTCCTTGTTCTGTGTTCACAGTTGGCAACCTGACAGCTCAAACATCTTACGAGATTTCTGCCTGGGCCAAGACGGAGTTAGGGGATAGTCCTTTGGCATTTGAGCATGTCATGACCAAAGGAGTCCGCCCACCTGCTCCTAGCCTCAAAGCCAAGGCTGTCAATCAGACAGCAGTGGAGTGCACCTGGACCGGCCCCAGGAGCGTGGTGAGTCAGTCTGGGCAACTCTCCTCTGCGTCCGGCTCCCTGGACAGCCAGGCTTTCTCCTTTCCTGCTGTTTTGCCCTTTCCCACCAAGCACAGGCTGCGCTTGGTCAGTTCTGGGTGACCTTGCACAGGTAGCTGACACCCCCAGCCCCTGCGTCTCTTTCAGATTGCGGCCTGGCATCTGGGAGAACGGGCCACGGGCTGTTTGCCGTTGTATAGAACGTGGGAGTGACGAGGGTGCCCAGTCCTCTGCCTGGGGACTAACCTTGAGCCATAGGCGTGGTGCCCACCCAGCAGCAGTGACACAGCACCCCAGCCCTCCCCCCGCTTCTGGCTGCCCCCTGTGGCCGACCCCACCCCTTCCAGGGCCCTGCTCCCCTGGTGCGCAGGCCTGTCTTTTTCTTGAGTCTTTACAGGTTGTGCTTCTTTCTGAATCCAGTTTTTATTTCTCATGCCTCCGCAGTGTATTCCTTCCTTTGCTTTTGGGGGGGTCTCGCCAAGGTTCTCGGCACCTCACCCCCCCACCCCACCACCGCCTTCCCCTCCCTGGAGTCCCGCACCTCCTGCTGTGCAGTCACATCCTCTTCCCTCCTACTTGATCCCCTTGCCGTAGGAGCTCCTGGAGTGTCTGTCACTGGCGCCCCACAGAGTGATGTTTCGCTAGCTGCCGCTTTATCCTGTTGGATGGTTTCTGCCTGTTCTCTTAGCTCCTTACCTAGTTCGTAACTTCCTTAAAGGGAAAGCTTGTTTTCTGGATCTGCCAAATGGAAAAGGATGGAGAGCTCCATCTATAGTTAGGACTTAGTGAGTCCTCAGTAACTGACGAGGGAGAAACTGCCACGTGACTTGTCTTCTGAGGGCGTCTCCAATGTGCACTTGGAGCAGGACTGATCTGTGGGGAATGAGCCTGAGTTTGCGAGTAACTGAAAGATAGGCTGTGAAGAAGGAAGGAGACTCAAGATTCACCGAGTGCCCACTGGGAGCCAGGCACAAACTCCTACGCTTCATACATCCTCCCACATAACTCTGTTGCCAGCTCAGTGTGGAACAGGTTCCTGCTTTGCCCGTGAGGACGCTGTGGCTCAGGTGGGGTCACTGGCCAGCTTGGAAGCTCCAGGAAGCAGTGGACTGAGCCTCTGCTCTTTTGTGTCTCCAGAGCCCGGTTCTGACACAGGGACGGAGGTGGGATGCACAGAGCCACCCCTAGGACTCCTGTTTCCCTCAGAAGTCGACACTACTCCCAAAAGGGCCTTTCTTTCCATTTATGCCCAGCGAGGGCGTGACCAGCTGTCACGTTGAGCTGTCTCCACAGGGGAGGGCAGAACGCAGTGAACTGCCTGTGAATTTGGACCACGGCCGCCTCGGCCCCAGTCCTGCCGGAAGCTGTTCCTTGTGGCTTCCAGAGGGTGCGCGTTCCAGGGAAGTGGCCTGTGGGAGGCCCTTGCCTTCCTCCGCTGTCGAGCTTGCCCTCCACCATGACACTGATGTTTGTCATCACTCTCCGTGTGCAGGGCCCCTCATGCACCCTGACTCCCTTGGCCCTTGGACCCCATTTCTGGCTCCTGGCTGGACCCAGTCCACACAGTGGTGGCTCGGGCTCACCGAGCTCAGGCCTGCTCAGGCCCCGAGCCTTTTCTCTGGTGCAGCCACCTCAGCTCACTGAGAAACAGGACTCTCTGAGGAGGCAGGAGGATGGGCATCCGTGGGCAGCGGCCGGTGTCTGCCCTCCCGCCCTCCCGCCCTCCCACCACAGGCTTGTGCAGCTTCCTGCCCCACTGGACATGTCCACTTGGCTCCCCACTTTGGGGCTTCACACCGGTAGAGCGTTACCCTTTTTGGGATCCCCTTCTTGTCCCTGACTCATTGTGCAGCCTTTTGGTATAGCATCTGACAGTTTCATGTTTGCAGCTGGTTACTTATAATTGTATCTCTTTTCCTTCTCTGCCGTCTCTGCTCAAACCCGAGGTCTTTGAGGGCGGAGACCGCAGCCTGGTGCCCTCTGCAGGAGAGGGTGCCACTGTGGCCCGGGGTGCCCCCTCTGCGTGCTGGTGGAGTGCATACTGAATGAAGGCTTCGCTCTAAGAGCCTCCGACCTGGTTCCCAGGGTCTTAAATGAGGGACTTCAAGAGAATGAGGTCACCAGCCACTGAGCCGAAGTCCTGTTTGGTTCTCTTCTCTTGCCAGGTTTACGGTATCTTCTATGCGACATCCTTTCTTGACCTCTACCGAAATCCGCAGAGCGTGACAACATCACTGCACAACAAGACAGTCATTGTCAGCAGGGATGAACAGTACTTATTTCTGGTGGGTGCCCCATACCAGGAAGCCCAGAGGGGTTTCTCTTTAAGGGATATATTGATTCCTGAGCTCCCAGCTCTGACCCCGGACCTGGGGCACTGGAGGGTGGGTTCCAGGATCCATGTTTATGAGTGGAGGACCATCCCTGGCTGCACGGCAGCATGTGCCTGTCTAGGACGGCCGGGGGCAGTCTCCCCTACCACGGCCCCACGGTTGGGGGCTGAGGACTTGGTGAGGGTCCCACAGGACCAGATGAGAGCTTTTGTTGAATTCTGCTTCTAGGAGTTTAACCTGAATACTCTTTATCACATGTGCCAAGATACATGGAGAAAGATGTTGGATATACTATTGCTTATGATTTCAAAATATTTGAAACAAATGTCCAACAATAGAGGACTGGTAAAAAATAGTATAGGTTTCCCTACAGAGGACTACAGGACAACCATTCAAAAGAAACAGAAACATGATGACTCTGAATGTTCCGATATGGAAGCATTTCTAAGCTGTATTATTAAGTGAAAAGTTAAGAACACGGCATGTGTAATATTTTCATTTATGTATTACATACACACATGCGTCTGTAAGCGTGTGTCTGCACACACACAGGACTATCTGTATGTGAGTGCATGTGAGTAAGACATTTCTGAAAGGAAACACAAACACCGTTCCAGTGGCATCTGTGGGAAAACAAATTAGACGTCTAGGGTAGGTGGGTGATCATTTTACATGATGTATCTTTTTGTACCATTTTAATTGTGCCCATTGGAAAAAGCAACTCAGTGAAGACAGTGTGAGTCCACCCAGTTTCGTTTCAGGTCCGTGTGGTGGAGCCCTACGAGGGGCCGGCCTCGGACTACGTGGTGGTGAGGATGATCCCTGACAGCAGGCTCCCGCCCCGTCACCTGCACGCAGTTCGCACCGACAAAACCTCGGCTGTCATTAAGTGGGAATCCCCTTACGACTCCCCCGACCAGGACTTGGTGAGTAGGCCTGCAGTCCCGGAGCCCTTGCTTATTCTTAGTGTGGCTTGGGGGCCAGGAGGGGAGGACCCTGTATTGGGGCAAGGTGATTGGAGCTCAGCATGAGGCCCCCCCTTTCTGTCCAGCCAAACATGGGGGTTTGCTATAGGTGCCTCGCCTGAGCTGTCCCTTCCCTGGTATTCCCAGCTGCGGTACTGCTTTGTCCCTCCTCCTCTGCCTCCTCACATTCCCTTCCCTGACCTTCCAGAATGGATTGGCCGACAAAGGCCTGCAGGCCAAATCCAGGCTGTCCCTGCGTTTGGCAAGAGTGTTATTAAAACCGAGGCACACCCATGTCCGCGCGTCACCCGTGCCTGCTCTCATGCTGTGAGCTGCAGAGCAGACGCCTTGTGGAGGAGACCACCTGGCTTTCAAAGCCTAACATACTTACGAACTGGGCCCTTACATAAAAGTTTGCAGGCCCCCCACCCCAAAAGAAGAGGCATTGGATCTAGAAAACACTTGCATTGCTCTTGGCCCTGGCCTGCTTTTCCGTCTCCTCTGCCACGCCCCGCCCCACCCCGCCCCTGTGGTGTTTAGCGATTAGCTGCTGCGACGCCTGGACTCCCAGCATCTTCCTGACGACTGCCTGCCCAGTACGTCCCCTTTCCCCACCATGTAGGAGCGACCTGGGAGAGGGCACATAAAACTTGGTGTCCTTTGACCACTTTCATTCATTATCTCCTCTGACAACGTCCCCGCACTGTCACAGAGGTGGAGATAAAGACCCTGAACACTGAGTTTGGGGTTTTCTTGCTTGTTTCTGTCCACCTGCTGATGCCACAGTGAATACAGCTTTCCCTAGGGTTGTTTTGGGATTGAACCGATAATTTTCTGCACAGTTCTGGGAGTGAGCACTACTTGGAAGATGAGCCCCAGCTGCCCAGGGGCCTGCTGGGGAACAGAGTTGGACTCGGGGCTCCGCTGTGGCTGCCGTGGGTCACAGCCACCGATTTCTTGTGTGATCCACCCTGACCTAAAGGAGGAAGAAATGCCACATTCCTGCTTACCTTTTTCTTGTCTCAGTTGTATGCCATTGCAGTCAGAGACCTAATAAGGAAGAGTGACAGGAGCTACAAAGTGAGGTCCCGGAACAGCACTGTGGAGTACGCCCTGAGCAGGCTGGAGCCAGGCGGGAAGTACCACGTCGTCGTCCAGCTGGGGAACATGAGCAAAGAGGCCAGTCTGAAAATCACCACCGGTGAGCGGGCCCCCGGCACAGGAGGCACCAGCACCCCCGGCAGCGTCCGTTGGGGCAGGGCAGTGGGGGGCCCGCTCCGACCGCAGCGTGCTGGCCAGGGCTCTGAGCAGGCGTGACCATCGTCCTTCATACCCTCTGTCTCCCTCTGCTTCCTCCACGCCGGCTGGTTTTGGCAGTTTTAGGGAAGGCACGGAGGAGTGGCCGAGAGAGGCAGGAGCTAAAACAGTATTTGCCACTAAAGCCGAGCATCGCCTCTGGGGTTCTGCACAAAGCCGTAGTGGCTCCCTGCGGCAACGTCGTGTGCAGCTGTAGAGGGAGACCAGTGCCCGGGCAGTGCACAAGGGGAACTTTGTGCCCTCCCGGGGCTGCTTTTGTTCAGGCTCACGTTCAGAAAGCCGGTGATGATCTCAGTCATGGGGGCAGCGGCCACGTCAGCTGTGGAGGCCATCGGCGTGAGCCGCGGGCCAGGGCTGCACACTGCTCGTGCCGTGGCCCAGTCTGCAGGCGGGGCCCTCTAGCCCCTCACCGAGCTCAGGGCCCCTCTGCTCTGGGGATGGTATGCAGGTGGGAAGCAGAGTGAGGTCCGGGTCCAGTCCCTTCCATGCCTCTGTTTGTTTTTGGCTGTCCTGGGGTCTAAGGGCTATTCAATTAGTGTCCAGATTTCTTGGCTAAAGGTATTGTAACAGCAATGAAAGAAATACCAGTTAAAAGGTGTCTCCCATGTGCTAGGTTCTACAGCAAGCAGTACACGTGTTTTATTTCTTCCTTAACCCTTTGAGGCTGGATTAGAGAAAACAGTGACTCCAGTGTGTAGCCACTAACTGCATCCTGTTTCATCTTTAATTTGCAGTTTCATTATCAGCACCTGATGCCTTAAAAATCATAACAGAAAACGACCACGTTCTCCTGTTTTGGAAGAGTCTTGCTTTGAAGGAAAAGTATTTTGAGGAGAGCAGGGTGAGTTCCTCCCTCCTTCTCAGTGACCTTCGGGGTCCAGCCGAGATGCTGCTTTAGAGAGGAGTTCCCCTAGAGCTCATGGTGGAGCATGAGTAGAGAGGGAAGGGAAGACTGGGCAAGGGAGTGACCTTGAGAATGAAAGCACCATTTCCTGTGGGATTGCTCTGAGTGAAATGTTAGTACTGCCCATCGAAGATGAAAGTCTTTGCACTAAGCACTTTTCAGCCCTGAACTTGCCTCCCCCCAGAAGACAGTCCTGGGCTGCCACCCTCCTTGTGCTTCCTGGAGCTGGACCGGGGCCCTCTCTTTCCCAAACAACCGCGTTCGCAGTGGACAGTGAATTCCTGCGGTGTTGCCAGGAAAAGGACTTTCTGAGACCCGCATGGGAGGTTATGGCTCTGCGGTGTGGTTTACTGATGAGGCGAAATGAAGGGCTTTTCCTTCTGACTCTCCGGTGTCCCCTCTCCGCTTGCTCTGCTGTGGAAAAAGCCCAGTCTTGTCTTCAGTAGGACTAGTATCGAGGCCAGGCCCAGAGTTTCTGCCCCATGTTAAAGTCCAGCCCAGTCCAGTGTCCGGGCGGCTTGGCCTGTGTCCCCAGTTGCTGTCCGCGGCTGTGCGGCAGGATCCAGCCCCACCCCCCGCTCCCGGAGCCTGTGTATGGAGTCCTTATGGCCATGGCCCACGTGTCTGTGCAGAGAGGATGCACAAATGCACAGGACAGGCGCGGGCCTCCCGGGCGAGGGCCGGCGCTTAGTCCTTGTGGGCACACGCCATCAGCTGCAGGCCCGCCTGGTAGCTGCTAGTCCCGGAGGCCATGTGCTCCCAGGTGGGGGCACACAAACGAACAGGTGGGCAAGAGTGCTTCTCTGTTCTGGGATTATGTATTTTGGGCTTGAGAAAGACCAGGAACTTTTCCAGAATGACCAGCACACTTCCCAAACTTTCACAGGCTTTGGATAGGTCCACCCCCCATTTAGACTGACAGGCCTCTGTGCCCCCAACCACCCAATACTGGATGGGGAAAGGGAGGTGTGTCGGTCCCCTTGGTGGGGTGCAGTGCTGTGGTCCCCTGGAGCGTGAATCTGCTGCTTCCTGTCTCAGCAAGCAGGCCCAGGTTCCCCATTTTACTCAGCTCTGTCTGAAAGAAGGTTCAGCTTCATTAGAGGTCTACAGGACAAAGGTGTGGCACTTCCGCAGTAAACCGGCGGTGTTCTGGGACAGGAGCATTACCAGTGAGAGCCATAGCTGGGGAGATGAGCGCTCGGGAATTGGTGTGGGCTTGGCCACCTGCGAGGTACTGCAGGGAGGGGCTTCAGGCCCAATAAAGGGGCTCACACTACCTGACCCGGCAGTTTTCCTTTACTCGAAGGGAGTGGTGCGCGTAAAGGACGTGCGTGTACAAGGCTGTTGGGGGCGGTTTTATCTGTGGCCACAACAAGGAGGAAAGAACCTCCGTAGCCGACGGGAGAGGACTGATTGAATAAATTATGGGTGTCAGGTGTTTGTGTCACTTTGATTTTTGCCTTTATACCTTTGCTCTTTTGCGGGTGTCGTGCCCCAAATCTATGTGAGACAGAAAATAACGAATGCAAGTGTGTCAAGAAGAATGTGGAGATGAGATTCCAGGCATGTGGCTTTGGGAGACTTGGCTTGGCAGCCGGTGGTCCCCAGGGACCCTTCCTGAGCGCAGAAGCCCAGCTCTTGGGCTGGGAATGCAGGCTGGTGGTCCATTCCCTGGGGCTCTGGCGGGGTGCCGCGTGCCCTTTACCACCTGGACTTAGAGTTTCGAGAATAGACAGACCAGTGCTCTGGGGACCGACCTACAGGTCTCTTTTTGGTGGCAGTGGGGTAGGTGGTGGGGGGTTGTCACTGGGACCCTTGGAGATCAGCGGAGAAGGCCAGTAGGGCACACTGGTCCCTGCAGCAGGCAGGCCAGCACGGACTCCAGGGCTCTGCCCAAGCCGGTCTAGCTAGACGCATGTCCACGTCACCCTCTCCCCCAGAGCCTGCTGAGGCAGGTTTAATTTAAGGCCAGGCTGACCTGGGGCTGCCATCAGCGTGGAAGAGCTGGAAGGCAAGGACTGTGGTGGGCTGATGATGGGAGTTCCCCTGCCTGGTTCTGTGGAGAAGGTCCTCTCTTTTCTGATGCAAGTTCCTTTTCCTTACCCCACTGCAGGGGTCTGATGCAACTCGATTTAGATCCCTTTACAGCGAGCTGCTGCTGAATCGTCCAGACTCCTTGCGGCACTTAATGTTGCTCGAGACCCGTGGGCTGCCAGCCAGAACCTCGACGGTCTGCTGAGACGTGGGCTCCTGCGGCTTTTGTCTGGGCCGCACTTTCGGCTTCTGCTGGGAGCGCACGGCGGGTGGGGGGGTGGCGGTGAAGCGAGACTGTTGGGAGGGGAAAACACCTGTGTTCTAGACCCGGCGTCTCAGTGGTCGCGTAAAAGACCTCGTGAGGAGCCCAGGGTGCGTTGCCGTCGGAGGCCACACAGCGTGGGAAGCAGGCGCAGAAGCTGCCTGCCCCTTCCTCAGGCCGCTGAGCCACCCCTCCCGTTTGCTTCCAGGGCTACGAGGTGCATGTGTTCGACAGCAGCATGAATGTTTCCGCCTACCTTGGGAACACCACCGACAACTTCTTTAAAGTTGACAACCTGAAATCGGGCCACAATTACACCTTCACTGTCCAAGCAAGATGCCTGTTTGGCAGCCAGATTTGTGGGGAGCCCGCTGTCCTGCTGTTTGATGATTTGGGGTCTGGTAAGTTGGTGTGGCTGCCAGTTTCTGGCTTTATTACTAGGGAAAATGCATCAGGGATGTAGCATGGCTTGATGAAAATAGGTTTTTCTGAAGTGCATTTAAAATAATTCAGTTCAAAAGAAAATCATTTATTATCATTTTAATCAGGCACTGATTTATTTATAAATACTTCCTGACCCAGGCGTGTGTGAGGAGCCGGTTCTGAATGTGAAGCCCAAGGACGGGAAGGCTGACAGGCTCTGTTTAAAAAGGAAGTTCTGTTTGGTAAACACGAGGTTAATAAAAATTTTTGGTTTTGTTTTTTAGGACTTTTCAGAGCCTCCAGTATGCTCTTATCCCCCATGAGTCTCCAAGTTAGTAAATAATTTCCTCGTCCTGGGTAACTGGTTTTATAGCCTTCCCTTGCATTTTAGCTGGGGACCAGGCTTTACCTGGGATCTCTCTTAGGGACACCCAGCAGACACCACTGTGGGGTCACGCTGAAGGCAGGGGAGGGGAACCTTCTGTTCCCACAGAAATTCTGCTTACTTTGTAGCGCTTGGCCAGGGTTCCAGCGAACATTTTGCCACTGGTCTTTTCGGTCTCACTCACTGGCAGTCAAGCACTAACCAGCGCTCGGGCTAGGATATGGTGCTGGGCCACTGCCTGCTGTGCCGGGTCCTGTGTCCCTGGTGTGACCGGGCGGGGTCCTTACCCTTGGCGCCTCCCCAAAGAGGGCGGCCTTGCTAGCCACACCCATTTGGAGAATCAGAGACATTAGAGGTCCTTAGAAGGCACTACAGAAAACAGACAACAAAACTTGTGAACCTGGTGCTTTCTAAATAGATCCTCCCTTTTAAGTGAAACCAGTCAGCACCCATTAAACAGGCTCTGGGAAGAACTGCTCTGAGGACAGCTGCCAGCAGCCTCTCTGAAACCACGGTCACCAGACAGCACCTCCTGGCGCTGCCTGTCCGCCTGTATCTCCTTATGCCGGGTCTGTCCGGGAAAATGGGGTGCAGGCCAGAGCTCACTCCCTCCTGTCGCTCCCCCCACCTCCTCAGTCCTGGTGCTCCGGCCCCGGGCAGTCCCCTCATTCACCACCTCACAGGAAATACAGCAGCTTTTTGTTTGTTTGCTTGTTTTTGTAAGTCAGTAATGAAAGAACTTAAAGACTTGAACATTGAATTGTTAGATGAGGCTTACAAGAAAAGGCTCTCTGGCCTGTCTCTAGCGTCCCCTGTTTGGAAGACTCCATGGGCAGCTGCTGGGGGTCTGCGCGTGGTAGAGGCCCAGCCAGTGCCACCTCGCCCTGCGCCAGGCAGGGCCTAGACCGAAGCCCGACAAGACTCCTCAGGGAGACTGCAGAGCCCACTCGCTTCCTTAGCTAGCACTGACGCCCAGTTCCATTTTCGTGCCTGAGGCTCAGACTCCCCGGGATTTCTGACTCTAAAAGTCTGTCCCTTTCAGGAAGATTGGCCCGAACCCCACAGGGGATGGCTTTGCCCTAGAGCAGCAAGTTTCAACCTCTGTCATCTCACAGCACACATAACCTAATTACTGTGGCTCATTTTTCAAAAAAACAAAACAAAACAAAACACATTTTTTGCTGATCTAACCAAAAAATAGGTGGAATATTGATTCATTCACACTGGACAGCTATTGTTGTGTTGGCTGTTGTCATTCTTTTATTTACCAGTCTAAGGGAAAAGAGGTCAGTGCCCTGACGCGACAGTCAGGTACCGCGTGTGTTAAAGATTCTAGCGGCGCACCGGCAGAAAGTCACTGCCTACAACCCTGCCAGTGTGTCATCGTGAAGCTCATATTTGCTTAAGACAGTGGACGGGGGTGCCACTGGCAGGTTAGAGACACTTAAATGGCTTTGCAGAGAACTTCTTAAAAAACACCAAATGTATTTGGAAAGGTTCTCTTGCCCTCTCTTCTATTTAAGTGAAAAACCTCATAAAACCTCACGAGCCGATAAGCCACTATTGCGGTGAAGGAGTCTCATTTGTGTCACTTGATGGAGCTTCAGGTAATTGTAGGTCGGAGGGACTTTGGTGCTAAGTAGGGGAAATAATTGCAATCTCATTAATTAGTGGTCTGATTTCATATCCTCTTATGGAAGGCAAGCAAGTGGTCTTAAGTAATAATGCTAATGAAATCAGTGTTGACACCCCAACAAAGGCCTCCCTTCAAGAGATTATCTAAATAACCAACAAGGCAGTGATTAGGAGTCTGATGTAATTACCATATTTGCATGCACATGGCCCGAGCCTGTCCGCTCGTGGCAAAGGACCGGGAGACACTCAGGCGCCGTGTGCAGGAGGGGGCGCTGGGCAGGCAGCCCGCATAGGTGCCACGGACTCCTGGCCTTTGTGGCGTGCGGGGTGGAGGGCGCCGAGGAATGGCCTGCTCCTTTTCCCTGCCTTCGCACGGGAGGCTTACGGGCTGTCTCCCTCCCTTGGCAGGCGGGGGCGCAGCGGCTGTTCAGGCTGCCAGGCCTCCTGACGTAGCTGCCGTGGTGGTGCCCGTCTTGTTCCTGATCCTGCTGAGCTTGGGGATCGGCTTTGGCATCCTGTACACGAAGCACCGGCGGCTGCAGAGCAGCTTCACCGCCTTTGCCAACAGTCACTACAGCTCCAGGCTGGGCTCGGCCATCTTCTCCTCAGGGGATGACTTGGGTATGCGGCTCTTCCTCCCGGGGCAGACCCACAAAGCCAGTGCGCGACCTGGTTAGGAAGTAGCTCCCTTCAGCTCGTTTTCTGACTCTAGAGGGTCTGTGCGTTAACCAACAACGCACTGCCTCGGGTTAAGCCAGTTCGAGCCCTTGGTTTTGAATTTGCTCCTGAGGCGGAGGACCAGGGTTCCCCTCAGCAGTGTGGCCAGGCCTGGCTCGGGCAGCGTTGGTGGAAGCACTGGCAGCAGCTTGCCTTGCATAGGACAGACAGAGGGGCTCTGGGCTTTGGGCCCTCCCAGAGGATTGGCGTGTTCTTAGGGAGTTCCAGCCAGTTGTCCTCAGCGGCCTGGGGTTCTGTGGTGTCTCTGGGGACCCAGTCAAGGTAGACGGCCCTGCTTTCCCAGGCTGCTTCTGTCCAAAGACCCCCTTTCCACTTCGCTGTTTCCTTTTCTGACCACCCATGCCACCTCAATGGCCCTTCATGTTTTTACGTATTGATAACATAGAGCATGGGGAGAAGAGGGGCTGTCCCTTTTATGAATATATGCACACTCCAATACCAAACACTGATGGAGCTAGGAGACCATTTTCTGTAATAAACTGGCTGTGTTTGGGGACTTTTCCCAAACTGAGGCTGCTCCAAACTCGAAATACTGAAGGCGAGTTTATACATTCATTCTTTCCTGTAAACTAATTCTGATTGTTTCATTTGTAAAGACATTTATGCATTCTCATTCACTGATCATTTGAGATTAGCACTGCCCACTTCTTCTCAGTTCCTTTTTTCACTTTGTTACAACTCCTTAGACAGCTTGCATGAGGGGAGCGGGCTCTTTCTTTGCCCCTGCTGTTGGGGGCAGAAGCAGCCACCCCGTCACGGGGCCAGGCCATGAAGGCAGATCGGCACCGGCTGCACAGTACACCAGGGGCCGCGAGGGACAGCTTTAGGCTGGGACACTGCCCTCTGGACACCTGGAGCCCTCTACGGGCCTTTTCCTTAGAGCAGTGTGCATTCAAAGGAGAAAACAAACAAGTTTGCTGCCCTAACATAGGTGTGGATATCTCAAATTGGGGAACTTAAAACGCCTATTGGATTTTTAAGTAGATAGTAAGATTCTCCTTCCTAAAACATTGACTTGACTTATTTGGTTAAGTTCAAGCTATCATCAGAATAAGCTTGGACACCTGATGATGGGGGAAGGGGCCCAAGAGCATTGGGGGAAGTTGGGTTCTGTTTGGGCATCAATTACTATGCCGGCTGCTGTCACGGAAGACTTTCCTGGCGGGGCTTCTGGTGGACCGAGGGTGGGAAGGGGCCCAGCGGTGGGAGGGGGGACCAGACAGAAGTGCACCGCAACTCACTAAGGACTGACTCTTCTGCCTTTAGGAGAGGATGATGAAGATACTCCGATGATAACTGGATTTTCAGACGATGTCCCCATGGTGATAGCCTGAAAGAGCTTCCTTCCTCACTAGAAACCAAATGGTGTAAATATTTTATTTGATAAAGATAGTTGATGGTTTATTTTAAAAGATGCACTTTGAGTTGCAATGTTATTTTTATATGGGCCAAAAAACAAAACAAAGAGAGAGGAATGAATAAACTTTGTAGTAATCAACTGTGAACGGGAAACCAGGTTGATTTTAGTAACCAAATTGCTTTGATTTGATACTAATGTCGTCTTACAGGGCTGTGCTTGCTGGGCATGCTTTTAAGTCTGTGAGATTGGCCAGTCTTTTTATTTTTCTAAGACACAGAAATGTATTTAATAAAAACTTCGAGAGTGGTGGGTGGAATCCCTCCTCCTTGAAATTATGCTTCCAGTTTTAAATTTTGTTTGAGTTTATATGAAAGTATGTGGTGGGGGAAGATGCTTCTGTGTTATTTTATTAATTTATTGGGACTCTGTATGAGGCCGGGCTGTGGGGTCACCTGACGCTGCACTTGAGTGCTGAGCCCAGAGTGAGTGTGTGCGGGGTGGGGGGCAGGTTGCGGGGAACAGAAGCAGTGTGTTGCCATCTGGAAACAGTCCCTTTCTGTTGACTTGTGTGTCATGTGATGGTGCCGAGAGGAGAGCGCACATGGCTGGGCTCCGTCACACCGACACAGAGCTGCTGCTTGGGAAGCCCCACGAGCCATGACTTCTGCTCAGAACTACGGCCGGGACCTCGGTGCCCCTGCTGCCTGCAAGACGTGGCTTTCGGGGCTGCAGGATGGTATCGCTGCTTCCGTAGATGCTGGTGTCAGTGTTCATCGCAAACGTGACTCTGCTCATGGGAGAAAGCCGTGGATCTGTGCCAGGGTAGATACATTGGCCAGCACAGTACCAAGATTTTCAATTTTTATTTTTAGTTATCACTGGAGAATCTGAAATGTAAAGTTTTGTGTTTGTGTTGAGGGGGCCACTTGCTTTCCTTCAAAATTCATACTGATACTTGCGGTCATTTTGAATTGGGCAAGTGCCTCCTTTTTTTTTCTTCCACTTTCCTTGCCTGCCCAGTTTAAAGAGAAAGTGCTGTTCATTCTTACAGAGATACAGGAGGTCCATGAACCTGAGACCATTCAATCCCATTCACAGAAGCAGCAAACCTACTGTCCGTAAAATAAGCTGGAATTTTTTTCTTCTTCAAGGACCACCCTGTATTCAAATCGCGGCCACTTGGTGGGTATGTGGACTGCACTGTGGACTGACGCCCACCCTTTAGAGTTAACGTTGTGGCACCAGGGCCCAGGATGTCGTGAGTCCTGCTGTGCGTGTCTCACCGCAGAACGCCTTTTCAGCAGGAACCGGTGGGCTCTGGGCGCGTTCCAGTCAGCTTTGAGGCATGCCTCCTGGCCCGGCTTTCAAACCAGCATCTCCTCTTAGGTGTAGTGTGTCTCCTTCTCACAAGTGCTTGCTTTCTTTTAACCGGAAGAACCATTATTGCGTTATAATATGATTTCCTTCTACCTAGGGATTGTTTGGAAAACAAAGAGCCAATTAAATTTTAGTTTAAAAATATACAGATGGGCAAAAGTAGGTTTATAGTTGGACGTATGGAAAATAATACAATAATTGAGAAATTATACAAGAACAAACCCTGTTGCCCACCCACACGGCTGTAAACCTTTCCCTCCCCCCTTCGCTGCACTTTGGACGAGGAACCCTTCCTGCAGGTGGGGCGCCGCAGAGACGAGCTCCTTCCAGCGCCTGCTCTTCCTGCCTCTTGCTCTCCTTTGTTGCTCTTTTAAAGACTGGAATTTCTTTGTCTTTGTTTTATTTTACCTTGGAGTTTGTTGAAAACTCCAAGCCCATTCCTGCCTCCCACTCTTTATTCAGCTCTTTTAAGTAACTGAAAGATTAACAGTCTGATGGAATGTCAGTCGTTTAATTGAACCCCTAGAAAGAATATTTTCTTCTTTTTTTCTGCCAACTATCTGGTGACATTGGTAAAAACTGATATAAAAGGCTCTGAGACTTTATTTTCCATTATCCCATAGGCAAGCCTTTTTATAGAGCGTGTGTCTCCAGTTGGCCCCCTGAGCTATTTCTGAGTGTCCAGTTCTCATCACCAGAGCTTCCCAGTGCTCAGTAACACAGCACTGTGCAGACCAGCTGTCCCCCCACCCCCCAGCCCCTTGGAAAATGCCACTGTGCTGTTTGAGGAGCAGTAGCCTTTCAGAGCCTGAATATTTTGTATAAACAGAAGAGCTAAGTTGCTGAAGACTCAGCTAGAAGCAGCTATGTGTAAATTGTATATTTTTGTGAACTTTCGAAGCACGCACTCTTATTCCCTCTGCAAGCTTTGTGGGGTTTTGATATACGCACGCTCTCTGCAAGAGTCCAGAGGTTGGAGTGACTATAAGAAATGAAAACAAAAACTGTGTGTGCCCTTCACAAGGGACCAGATAATTGCCTTCACTGTGACCAGTTGGAGCCCCCGGTGGTTTCTGAAGAAGAGGCTTTTGTATCCTGTTGGAGGTGCCACCTCAAAAGCGCACGCCATACAGGGCACAGGGTTTGTCCTGCCAGGGCAAAATGTGCTTGAACGCGCATTACAAGCTCACGTCCATGTGGGCCACGATGGGCCGCAGATGCACCGCTCAGGCGTGGCAGGCAGGACCTTGTGCACAGGGTCCTCTGGAGGCGGACTTCGCCCCTTTGTGTGTGGGATGCCTTGAGCCTTAGGAGACAAGGGTTCATGCAGGTGAAATGACAGAGAGTAGAGCTCCGCGGAGGATTCCGGGGAGACGCGTCTACCTGTCTCTGCAGACCTATCTCCAGATGGTTGAGGAGCCGCAGTAACTGCCGGCTGCCGCTGGTGGCCGAGGAAATAGGATGCCGCGGAGCCGGCTGAGATTTCTGGTTTTGGGAAGAAGGGTTCCTGGGGTCCGCTCTGGCCGTGTCACTTGGGGTGGTTTGGCGGCACAGATGGGACACACAGCTGGCCTGTTCTCTCCTGCCCATCACGTGTGGCCCTCTAGATTCCACTATACCTCATCTGGGGAGGAACTGGGGAGACTGACATGTCGTGAGGCTCTTACAGAGAGTCAGCCACTTCTCCTTGGAAAATCCTGCCTCCGACACTCGCCCCGTAGTCACTTCATCCAGTAAGATGGTATTTCCAGTTCTTCCTTAAGGGCAGTAACCTGATCCCACAAAGGGGTCATGAGGAATTCCTGAAAAGATTTTTCTCTTCTTTCAGCAGCAAGTGGGGTGGTCCTTTAGGGAACAGGTCCAGGGTTATAGAAGCAGTGAAGGCCACCTCCATGTTGGTTTTAGGAATTGACTCTATACAGAATCTCTGCTTGAGTTGGGGTCATATCTTGACATTCCTATTGCGTTATTTTTCTTAATGGGAGTGTGTGCTGCCTTTCAGGTACAATTTTTGTGTAATAAAAGCCAGTACATTTAGTTTATATAGAATACTTTCTATGCAAGACTGAGATATGGAATAGATACCAAGAGATATGTACTGTTGGGTACAAAGACAATAAACATGTTTTCAGAAGGGGTGTCACCACTCAGCGTGGACTGAGGGGGAGGGTAGGTTGTATCTGTGTTTCTGCCCATTGATTCTGAGCAGCTGTATCATGAATTAAATCATCAGAGCCAAATGATCTAAGTATGGTATTAGCTTCATGTATAATGGCCCAAATGAAATGTGTGAATGCTGAAGTGGGACACTATTCTCAGATATTCCATGTCATTTTTCATTTAATGACTCATGTTATGAATTGTTAGAAACTTTAAGCAAAATCAAAAGTATTTGCATCAAAATAAAGGCCTACTCTGCTCTTATTTAAAGTGAAACGCTGTATACTTGCTTTTCTCCAAAGTGAAAATAGGCATTTATGATTTCAGTTGCCTTGATAAGTTTCCAAATCACTGATTCATGCTGAAGATTTTACTATATTGTTGCACAATTTAAGATAATTTCTGTCTCAATGTCAACATTTTTCACTGAATAAAAATTTAACTGGGTCAAGAAAACACCTGATTGAAAATCTGCTCACGTCTTGAGTTGTTCTTTTGGGGGCAGTAAAGGTGGTTGATACTGTGTCCAAACACCCTTTGAGTTGTCCATTGTGGAAGGTTGTTTGCTTTGTAGGTGAGGGAACACTGTGACCTGGACTGATTCTGTTACCAACAGGCTGGCCTCCGATGGCGGTTCCTTAAAGAACAAGATGTCTTTGTGTTGGCTGAGGAATGGGGAGAGGTTGTGGAGGCTGCTTGGATGTGAATGGAATTTTTTAGCAAGGGTGATGACTAGAGGGGACCCCTCAGAGCTGTGGTTACAGTGACTAAGAGACACTGCGAAGAAGGCAGTTTTTACGTCTAAGAGAAGCAAGGAGGGCTGGGTGATGAGCTTTGTGTCCAGGGGCACTTTCAGGAGGCCCCCCAGAGGCACTGAGGTCTCAGGAAGAACGCCACCCTTTCCTCAGAGTGGTACATGGCTGGACCTGTGAGTCCGGGTTGGAAAGCGGGGACCGGGGGTAGGGGCCAGGTGGTTTTGATTGGAGAGATCTTCTAGTACGGTGCTCTTGTGTAAGCGCTGAGCCCAAATGAAGCAAGTGCTACTATCCTGTTTCCTAGATGAGGAGAAAGGCGCAGGGAGGCCCCTTGATAAAGGGAGCAGAGAGTAAGGAGCAACACAGCCTTCAGCGCCGGATATTCCTGACCCCGGACCCTGTTCTTTATGACCGTGCCACACTGCCTCCTGTCACCATTCCATGTGAGGGAGAACACACTCGCCCAGCACCTTGCATGCAGAGCCACCCAAGGGGACGCCTACTCTCCGGGTGAGTCTGCCTGGCTGTGGCCCAGCCCGCAGGCGTTTAGGCGTCGGTGGCTTTTGCCAGCACGTGGTGGTGAGTCCTTCTCTCCTGGGCAGATGGGCCTTAACCAAGCTCGTGAGACTGACAGGCCACACAGTCATCGTGTTTGTTAGCTGGGCGCGGGCACTCGGCCTGTCACTCGGAACATCTGCGTGGCCAGCGTGCCCTCTCCTGGAGGGAGGGGTCCTCCAGAGACCAGTCCCTGCCAGGGGGCTGCTTGGTGAGCATGGGCACAGTCAAGGGTGTGGGAGGGTCTGGGCGAGGACAGTGGTTGCCCAATAAACATTGAATGAAGCAATGAATGGTGGCCTTGACGACAGGGATGATTTAGTCCACACACACTTAGGATATGAAGCCTTCAGGTTACAGCTCCCTTTATCTATAGTTATTTAAGAAGCCTTCATAATGGGGCCTTAATCCTTGAGGTCCCTCTGTGGAAAGTTCCCCTGGGTGGGACTTGGGCACTGCCCTCGTCTGCCCCGACTCGGTCTTCTGTGTCTGATGGTTGGACACCCCACCCGTTAAAGCTGTGGTTACGTGAATGCATTCGGACTGGGCTGCAGTGAAGCCTGCCTGGCTTGAGAACCATTGTGCCTGTAAGATTATTCTCCCTACTGTTGATTTAAAAGTTTTAACTCTGGGAGGACACAGTTCTTGAATACTAGGGGGACACTACAGTGTAGCCCCCACATTTGACTGTATCTGTCAACCATGAGTGTCTGGTTCCCCAGCCCACTGCAAATTAAAAAGGGGAAGAGACGACTAAAGGCAGACACCCTGACAATAAAGGAGAGAGCTTTATAGTTAAATGGTCAGAAAGCCTTTCTGAGAGAGGAAGGAACTCCACAAACAATTGGGGTCATTTAGCACAGCCCCTCTAGGCCCGATTGGAACAGAGTTTTATGTGTTAAGTAGCCCACTCAATTAGAAGGGCAGCTCCTTTCTAATGAGCCTCTATTCCTTGTCAGTCACTGTGATAAACTCTACAAACTCTTTTTTTTAATTTTAAAAGTGATCTTGTGATTTAAATACTAACTTTTGTTTTAAAAGATGAGGAAAATCTTTTTAATGGGAGAGGGTGACTAACCTCTCCAAGGTCTCATGTCAGAAGTAGCAGAGTCAAAATTCAGTCCTAGATTGACTTCATTCTTAGGTTTCTGTTCTTATTCTCCATTCTACTTTGTCCCTTTCGTACTGTGGTAGAACCTGTAATAGTAATGCTCGCTGTGTAGGAAATTTAAGGGCATAGGTAATACATTTTTTAAAAATTTAAGTGTAGTTGGCATGAGAGCAGTTGCAGTTGTACAGGACAGCGATTCAACATTTGTGTATCTTACAATGCGGTCACCACACTAGGTCTAGCAACCTTTTGCCCAAGTGCAAACTAATCACAATATTATGACATTCCCCGACCTTTTCTAACCATCCCCCCGTGCCCTCCCTCTTGGCAACCATCAGTTTGCTCTGTTTCCATGAGTCTCGTTTTGTTTTTCTGGATTCCACATGTAAGTGGAACCGTAAGGCGTGTGTCTCTGACGGGCTTCACTTAGCACAACACCCTCTGGGTCCACCCACGTCATAAGCAGTGAGATTTCATTCTTAAACACCTATGTTGCTTCCATGTCTTGGCTATTAAAATGTTGCAGTGAATGTAGGGATGAATGTATCTCTTTGAATTAGTGTTTTTGTTTTCTTCAGATACGGACCTAGAAAGTAGAATTGCTGAGTCATATGGTGGTTCTACTTTTTGATTTTTTGAGTCCTCAAAAAATTTATTGATTTATTCAAAAATTCAAAAAATTTAAAGATTTATTGATTTATTCAATTGCAGTTTACACCCAATATTATTTTATATTGGTTTCAGGTGTGCACTAGGGCCCCCCTTTCCTCGCCAGCACATGATACTTGTTGACATTTTGATAATAGCCATTCTTACTGGTGTGAGGTTGTAACTCATTGTGGTTTCGATTTGCATTTCTTAAAGGATTTTCATCTCAGATTAAAATTGATGTTTGGAGGCATGAAGTGTTCATACTTAAATTTCTTTGTGAAATCATTTATGCGGAACACAATATTCCCTCCTGATGCTAGATCAGTGAAGCTTCTTTTTTCATTTGTCATTATTTATTGATTTATTCAATTGCAGTTTACATCCAATGTTATTTTGTATTGGTTTCAGGTGTACAGCATAGTGGTTAGTTGTATACTTGACAAAGTGTTCCAGTATTTCCAGTACCCACCCGGCACCCCGCATAGTCATTAGAATATTATCGACTGTACTCCCCATGCTGTCCTTCCCACCCGTGACTGGTCTGTAACTGCCAGTCTGTACTGCTGAGACGCCTCTCCTTTTTCACCCAGTCCCTCAGGCCCCTCCCCTCTGGTGACCACCAGTCTACTCTCCGTGTCTATGAATCGGTTTCAATTTTGCTTGTTTTGTTAGTGAAGACTTTTTTAAAGTTAGAAAATGTTTTTATAAATAATTCAGTAATTAGAAACGGAGATTCTTTTGCTTGTGACAATTCAGGTAAAGTTTATCAAAATCCTTTGCGTCTTGGGAAAATAATGTTCAGTGCACATTTTATTCACCTTTATTTATATACATCGAGGGCACACCATTGACACACATTCTATTAGGGCCGTAACTGGGCCAGCATGGGACCATCGGGGTCCCAGCGAAAGGAGGTGGCTGCCATTCTTTTCATTCAGTTTTAACTGGCTTTCATGCCAGTGTCCCATTAATTGTTTTTCGAGATTTTGTGTAGGGTAATTGGAGCCTGCAACAATTTACAGAAGAACAATGATGTTAAAATGCTAATGTTGTCATTGCAATGTCGCAACCCTATTTAATGCCAAAATGACAACTGGTAATCTTTTGGAATATTTATATGAAAACAGTGACATTTCACACTTAAAACTTTAAGCAAAACTTTAAGGAAGAAAAAAAAGCTTGACTTTAAATCAGCCTTTTATGAAATATGCCCTTTGGCTGTGTGCTTGCCACAGAGCCTTCAAAACCTATTGAATGACGAGGTCTTGTAGTTAAGACTTATTCTTCATTCTCTCTATAGCAGAGACAGAACCTGTTAGTTACCCGGGGACGGCTCAAGCCCTACCTGGTGCTGAACTCACCGAGTGTGTGTGTGCACGTGTGTTATGGATTCTTCATAGGAAGTAGATGAACAACACAAGAACATCAAGCTCTTGGCTTCATAAGCATTTCTTGTTTCCGACCCCAAACATCTTCAAAGGGGGAAGTTTTATCCACATTGAGGTGTTTAAGACCCTGAATACAATGCTCCCAAAAGGTGGTTCAAAAGGTGGCAATAAGTAATATTAGCCACTATGTAATTACTTCATGCCAGGCATTGTTTTGAGGGTTTTTTAATACATTAGCTCATTTAATCCTCACAATGATTCTTTAAGGAAGATACCATTATTCTTATGTTATATCTATAGATAAGGAAACCAATGCACAGGAAATTCAAGAAATTTACCCAAAATCACAACAGCTAGTAAGAGGCAGTACTGACATTTCAACCCAAGTAACCTGGTGCTGTGGTCTATGACTTTAATTATTTCACAACTGTTCCAAGTGACCCTTTTGATAGTCATACTTGGGTGTATATATTTGGAATTAATTTACCTTTTCTAGATAACATTTTTTTTTTGGATTATAAAAGGAATTTGGTTTCACTCTAGAAGTTTTGGGAAAACAAAAGCACCAAGAAGAAGATGACATTTCCCAGTAATCCCAGAGATAACCACTATGAAAATTTGGTGTGGGCCCTTTTATCACTTTGTGTGAGCAGTTGCATCTGGTTACAGTTCTTCTCTCATGAATCCAACAAAGTTCACATAGAGGAGTTTTCCAAACCTGTACTACTTCTGTTAGGTCCAACTTCCAACTGCAAATCTGAATTCAGATCTCAGAGGCAGGGCAATATTCTATTTCTCTTTGTCCCTATAAGCAGTTTTGATACAGACTTACTCTGAATACCAGTAGAACCAGAGGATTGTAACTGTGCCATCAGCTGCATTTTAACCTGTCATCACAGTCAAGTTCTTTGAATCACCTTTTGCACTAATGAAACTCATAGTAGGATTTATGTGCTATCTCTGGCTCACTTAGGTTCCCCTATTGTGTATTTTGCTGCCTGGAATATGGGAGGAACAGCTATCAATGCATCCCACCAAAGAAAGCAGAGAGCATAAGTAGCTATAATAGAGTATAAGACACATGCATAGGCAGAAGATGGTCACAGATGTGGTTGTTACATTAAGCATGTTTGGTGTAAAAGTAACCTGACTAGCCAAGAGGGATGTGTCTGAACTCTAAGGAAAAGAAGTGGGGTGGAGGAGGAGTCTAAGGATTGCTAAGGGTGAGGTGATGCTGTCAGCTTATGTGTGTCTGCGCGGCAGGAAAAGAAGTTGGAAGGAGCTTTGGAGGTATTTAGAATGACTTGTTATATATTACTGTATGGCTTTTACCATTCCTTACTGCTACAAAATTTGATGATACATTGAACAGATTAGGGCAAATGACACATTTCCAAAATGTAGTAAAGTTTTTGAATAACGACCAGACTGAGTTAGTCCTTTGGGAGCTGACTCTCTTTAAAATGTATTCCAAGCTCAAGTGCATATTTTCCTCACACAAAGACATAAGGACCAGAAGTGTCTCTAAAGTCACCCAGTGGGAGAGAGTACACAAAATGTGAACTCTCCATTTCAGGAGACATCAACCCTGTCCATGAAGACTGTACACCTGGATGGCAGAGCACAGAGTGAAGACTATTGATCTTGCCAAGAAATAGGAGGACTTTTGTGAAATAAAACTCTCATTTACCACCCAGAATCTTAAATAAGGGTTCATTTTATTTCCACAGATTTTTGAACAATCCTGATACTTAGTAAAATTTGTCAGTGTAAGGGAACAAAGCTGCCACCCCAAAATATGCCACTTTGGCATATTGATTATTTTTAATTATTTAAGAAACAGCTAGTGCAAGAAGGACATTCTGACCTTATGTTGAAAGGAGGAAATAAGTCTTCCCTGCATCAGGAGGTAGAGAGACATCCTTAGCACGAGAGATAGGAAATTCATGGCTGAGAAAATTGTGTAAACAAACTCCTTACCTTTTCCACTAATTAACACCAAAGCCTAAGTTTCTTTGTCTTGTCAGTATTTCACAAATTTATTTTTTAATCTATAGCAGAAGCAGGACTTATTAGTTACCCAGGGACTGATCAAGCCACAGATAGTGCTGAATTGGTATTTAATGTTGGATAATGAGCACTTCTTCCATTTCAACTGGGAAGGGAACTTGTTAAATGGCAAAACAGTTTCCCTAAGTAGTCAGTTGCCTCATATAGACATGCCAGAGCTAGAGGGTAGAAAATGTGCATTATAATTGAATACTGCTGAACCCCCTATTGAAATGTCTTGTACATGTCTGCAGTCTCCAGGCTAAAGAGGTATCAAGTAGGGAGAAGACAGAATTCTGAGGTTTGGGCAGTGCCTGAAAAAATTAAAAATTAATGTCAAGTCTCAAGGTTTTGGGTGGCAAGATTCAAAACTCCTTGGTCAATAAGGCACCAGATTCATGGATCCCAGAGCAACATCCATTTAAGAAGTACTTACTGAGCATTTCCTCTCTGTTAGGCTCCGTATTAGCCATTGGAAGGATAACGTAGAATAAGACAGATAGGATTCTTGGCCTTGGCAGCAACTTAGAATAAAACCTCAGGATTATGAAGCCATCTTGAGTCTCGTTTAGAGACTATAAATGATTTTATAAAAGAGGACATTGAGGCTGAGGATGTTAAGTAACTTGCCTAAGAGCTCATCTAACCAGAGAACTGATCAGCATTAGCTCTAAAAGCTAGTAATCAGTGTTAACTCTAAAAGCCTGAAGTCAAACTTGTGCTAGTGCACCACATGGTTACACTGGGGAGAGGTAGGGGCTCCAATGGGATTTTGAGACTAAGCCAGACATCCAGTTCAGCTTTGAAGAGAAACCCTTCTTCCAGTAGAAAAGCGTGTCGTTGAAAAGAGCTCAAGATATCAACAGAGCAGGTGAAGTTTCACTTGCCTCCCGCCAGGACCATAGGAGAGTAGCAGCTAATGTATGAAAAAATCAACCTGAAAGAACACCTGAAGACTAGCTGAACAGAAGTCTTATAACTAAGGAATTACAGAGAAACCCACATCAAGACTGGTAGGAAGGACAGAGACATGAAAGGGACTGGTTCCATACCCACACGAGAACCCAAACGGATATCTCACTTGAAGAGACTCTCCTTGCCCTTGCAGGCCACCCCCCACCCCAGGAACAAGGGACCTGAGCCCCATGCCAAGCTCCCTCTTAGTGCCTGGAGCACTGGAGCTGGGAAGAGCAGCCCACACATTTGGCTGTGGAAATCAATGAAATTCCATCCACTCTGGTGAGAAGAGGATCAGCTTTCTTGAAGGGCCAGTCCAGAGAATCTCAGTCATGACCACTCAACCTGGGCTCTAGCAGAGGGACAGCAGCTCAGAGTGGAACAGAGCCATAAAGGTAGGAATCAAGTGGTGTGGCTATGAAAAGAGGGCTGGTGTAACAGCAAGTGTCCCTGTTCTGGGTCCCAGTCCCATGCGACTCACTGTTGCCATATTTCTTGGGTCAAGTATTCCCCTCCATCAGCCTATGGAGTGGCAATAGCCCTTCCCTGCCAACTCCTGGAGGCCCCATCCTGTAGGGATCACTGCTAGTGGATAGGTTCCTGGTAGACTCTAGCCTGGGCCTGCAATGCAGCCCTTATTGAGGATCTTTAGAAGAGGTTTCAGCAGGCTCAAATAGCGCCAGAATCACAGGGGAAGACTGAGCTGTGAGGCTGGGGGAAGGGCCATATTTTTTTCATGCTTGAGCAGCACATTCATTCTTGGACTGGGCCTACTCTCCACACAGCCGAGTATTTGTTTTACCCTGGCTGATGAACTCTGCTGGCCTGATGCTGATAACTTGCTGAAGCCCCCAAAACAAAGGCCTGTGGATACCAAGAGGGTGGTGGCTGGCAGCTGGTGGCTGGCCTTGGTATATCCTGAGACTCTTACTGAGTGGACTTAGACCCAGAATTTGTGCCAACTTTGAATCTGTATCCTACCTGGTACTCACTAAAAACCTGTCTCATGCAACCCCTGTATCACCAAAGGCCCTTTCAGTGACTGAGCCTAATAGGCAGCCAGCAGGCAGAGGCGGGTCTCAGGGGACCTTGGACCTTTTGGTGACCTGACTCTGGGTTTGGAGCCGGTGGAAGCCAGCCTTGGTACACAGCTGGGGCCCTCCCACATGCACCCAGGCCCAGCGGAGGCAGCCGTACCATAAACTAATTGCTTGGTAGCTCCAATAGGTCGCCCAAGGCCAGCCGCAGACAGCATCTGACACTGACCTGCACTGGAGTCCCTCACAAGAGGCCCCCAAACCGACATACCCAGTGGTGGCTTTGCGATCACATTGGAGCCCAATCCAGTTAGCTCCACAAGTGGCCCATCCAAGCACAAGACCCTGCTTGGGCCAATTCCACTTTGTGGGGCCAGCAAGTGCACAGCAACTTGCACACTGTGATTGGGGTCAGTCTTCATCATCAGCCAGCCTGAGGATCAGTGGCCTCCATGAAGGGGCCACAGAAATGAAGACTCAGTTCCAAAAGGAGGGCTCACATAACCAACACAAGGCACATTCCTAGAGCACCTAGCTGAAGTGATCAGTGAGATTATACCATTGATACCCACAAGACGCCTATTACAGAAGACCACCATACCAAGTTTATGAAACATAGCAAATCTACCTAATACATGGAAACAAATACAGAACAGGAGCCAAAATAGGGAGACAAAAAAAAAAAAGCCCCAATGAAAGAACAGGAGAATTCTCCAGAAAAAGAACTAAACAAAATGGAGGCAAGGAAGCTACAAGATACAGAGTTCAAAACAATGTTTACAAGAATACTCAAGAAACTTAAGGAAAAAAATGAAGTCAGAGGAAGTAAAAGATATAGTAAAAAAGAAAAAGATGCAGAAACTATTAAAAAACAAAGAATACAAGAAATAAAATGAATACACTAGAAAGAAACAATAACAGTTTTGATGAAACAGAGAATTGAATTGACAATTTGGAAAACAAGATAGCAGAAAACATCTAAGCAGAGCAGCAAAAAGAAAGAAGAATTTTTTAAAATGAGGAAAGTGTAAGGGAACTCTGGGACAACATCACTCCCAGAACATCAGTGTGGGAACAACCACCACATCTTAGGAGTACCAGAGGGAGAATAGAGAGAGCAAGGGATTGAGAACCTAGTTGAAGAAACAAAACTAAAAATTTTGCCAACCTGGCGAAGGAGGAAGACAAGCCCAGGAAGCACAGAGTCTCAAACAAGGTGAATCCAATGAGGCCCACACCATGAAACGTCATAATTAACATGGCAAAGATTAAAGACAAATAGAGAATCTGAAAAGCAGCAAAAGAAAAAACAATTACTAACAAGTAAACTCCCATAAGACTGTCAGCTGATTTCTCAACAGAAACATTTCAGGCCAGAGAAACTGGCATGAAATATTTAAAGTGATTAAAAACAAAGACCTACCAACCAAGATTACCCAGTAAGGCTATCATTTAAAGTTGAAGGTGAAGTAAAGAGCTTTCCAACAAGAAAAAGCTAAAGGAGTTCATCACCAGCTAACCAGTACTACAAGAATGTTAAAAGGACTTCTATAATAAGAAAAGTAAAAAAGAGAGGAAAAATTATAAAGAAGAAAGTGGCAAGAAATACATACATATCAATAATCACTTTAAATTAAATGGCTTAAATGCTCAAATTAAAAGACTAAAGTACTTGAATGAATAAGAAAATAAGACCCATATATATGCTGTCTACAAGAAACCTACCTCAGAACAACAACAACAACAACAACAACAACAACAAAAACCCACACGGACTCAAAATAAAGCAATGGAAGGTAAACTTCATGCAAATAGAAACAAAAAGAGAATCCCTAGCATAGCAATACTGTATCAGACAATAAGACTTTAAAACAAAGGCTGTAACACGAGACAAAGTAGGATACTACATAATGATAAACGGATCAATACAAGAGGAAATTACACCTGCAAATATCTGTGCACCCAAAACTAGAAGCACCTAAATGTATAAAACAAACATTGATGGACATAAAGGGAGGGACTGACAGTAATACAGATATAGTAGGTGATTTTAGCACCCCATTGACATTAATGGATACATCTTCCAGACAAATAATCAAGGAAACAGTGACTTTAGGTGACACATTAGACCAAATGGATTTAATCAATATTTTCAGAGTATTTCAGCCTAAAACTTCAGGATATATGGTGTTTTTTTTTTCAAGTGCACATAGAACATTTTACAGGACAGACCACATGTTAGGACATAAAACAAGCCTTAGTAAATTTAAGAAGATTGAAATTCTATCAAGCATCTATCTGACTAAAATCATATGAAACTGGAAACCTATTACAAGGTAAAAAACCTCAGAAACACATAAACACATGGAGGCTAAATAACATGTTACTAAGCAATGAATGGGTTAAGAATTGGATCAAGGAAGAAATCAAAAGATATTTCGAGACAAATAAAAATAACACACAAACCAAAATCTATGGGACATAATGAAAGCAGCTCTAAGAGGGAAACTCATCACAACACAGGCCTACTTTAGAAACAAGAAAAATCTCACATTAACAATGTAATGTTTCAACCAAAGAAACTAGTGACTACAAGGAAGGCAATTAAGATGAGGGCAGAAAAAAATGAAATAGAGTAAAAAAACCCAAAACAACATAAAGATCAATGAAGCCAAGAGCTGCCTCTTTGAAAAGATAAACAAGATTCATACACCTTTAACTAAACTCATCAGGAAAAAAGAAAAGACCCAAAATAAATAAAATAAAAAATGGAAGTAACAACAGACACCATAGAAATACAAAAGACTATAAATACTACAAACAACTATATCAAACAAATTGGACAATCTGGAAGAAATGGATAAATTTCTTCCTAGAAACATACAAGCTTCCAAGGCTAAATTAAAAGGAATCAGAAAATATGACTAGAGCCATTACATCCAATTAAATCTAAGCAGTAATAAAAATAACTCCCCCAAAACAAAAAACCTAGACCAGATGGCTTCACAGGTGAATATTTTACCAAACATTCTAAGGGATACTAACACCCATCTTTCTTAAAATAGTCAAAAAATTTCAAGAGGAGGGAAGACTCTCAAGCTCATTTTACAAGGCCAGCATTATCCTGATTAAAAAAAAAAACAGATAAAAATACTACAAAGAAAGAAAATTGCAAGTCAATATTCCTGATGGACATAGATGCAAAACTCTTCAACAAAATATTAGTAAACCAGATTCAGAACATATTAAATAGATTATCCATCATGATCAAGTGGGATTTATTCCTGGGATGCAAAGCTGGTTCAACATTGATAAATCAATTAATGTGATACATTATATAAACAAAATGAAGAATAAAAATCATATGATCATATCAATAGATGCAACAAAACCATCTGAAAAAACCCTGCAGCCATTTCTGATAAAAACTCTCAGCAAAGTGGGAGCAGAAGGAACATATCTCAACATAATAAAAGCCATATATAACAAGTTCATAGCCAGCATTATACTCAATGGGAAAAAACCAAAGGCACTTTCCTTTAAGGTAAGGTACAAGACAGGGATGCTCACTTTCACCACTTGGATCACAGCACCGGAAGTGCTAGCCACAAAAATCAGACAAGAAGGGTGACCGAGCTAGAGAGGAAGAAGTAAAACTCATTATTTTCAGAGGACAAGATACTGTATATAGAGGACCCTGAAGACTCCACCAAAACACTACTAGAACTGGTAAATGAATTCAGCAAAGTGGTAGGATACAAAACTCAATTCAGTACTTGGTTGCAGTTTGATGCATCAATAATGAACTGTCAGCAGGAGAAACTAAGAAAACAATCCCATGTACAATTACATCCAAAAAAATAAAATACCCAGAAATAAATTTATCCAAGGAGGTAAAATATCTGTACCCAGAAAATTTAAGGCGTTGGAGAACAGAACCAAAGATGATACTAATAAATGAAAGCATATACCATGCTTACGGATGGGAAGAATTAACATAATTAAAATGTCTATACTACCAAAACATGTGTAGATTCAGTGCAGTCCTTATTGTAATACTGGTGGTGTTTTTCACAGAATTAGAACAAATAATTCAAAAATTTGTATGAAACAAAAAAGACCCTGAATAGAGGCAGCAATCTTGAGAAAGAAAAACAAAATTGGAGGTTTAATGCTACATGATATTACACTATACTACAGGGCCTATTTTAATCAAAACAGCATGGTACTGGCATGAAAACATACATGTAGACAAATAGATAAGAATAGAGAGCCCAGAAATAAACCTACATATTCTCAATTGATAATTGACAAAGGAGACAAGAACATACAATGGCTAAACGTGGTCTTTTAATAAATGACGCTGGGAACATTGGACAGAGATGTGCAAAAAATGAAACTAGGCCACCCTCTTACACCATGCACAAGAGCAAACTCAAAATGGATTAAAAATTGGTGTTTTATATAAGAACTGAAACCATAAAACTCCTAGAAGAAAACATAGGCAGTCATATCTTGGATATTTTCTTTAGTAATATATTTTTTTACATATCTTCTCAGGCATGGGAAATAAAACAAAAGGTAATCAAATGGGATTATGTCAAACTAAAAAGGTTTTGCACAACAAGGGAAACCAAACACAGTGAAAGACAGCCTACTAAATGGGGAAAGATACTTGTTAATCATGGATTGGATGAGGGATTAATATCTAAAATAACGTACCCAAAGAACTTGGACAACTCAACACCAAAGAAAACAACCCAATTAAAAAATGAACAGAAGACCTCCAAAGAGGACCTACGGATGGCCTATAGACATATGAAAAGTTTCTCAGTAGCACTAATCATCAGAGAACTGCGAATCGAAACCACGGTGAGATACCACCTCACACCTGTCAGAATCTCCATCATCAATAAATCAACAACCAACAAGTGTTGGTGAGGATGAAAAGAAAAGGGAACCCTCATGCTCTTTTGGTGGGAATGCAGACTGGTGCAGCCACTGTGAAAACAGTGTGGAGGTTCCAGCCCTGGCTGGTGTGGCTCAATTGGTTGGAGCATCATCCTGTAGCTGAAAGGTGGTTATGGGTTTGGTTCCTGGTCAGGGCACATGCCTCGGTTGCAGTTTCAACCCCCGGTCCTGTTGTGTATAGGATGCAAACAACCGATGTGCCTCTCTCATCTCTGTCTCTCTCATTCTCCCCTTTCCTCCCCCTTCTTCCTCTCTCTCTAAAAGCAATGAAAAAATGTCCTTGGATGAGGATAAAAAAACCAGTATAGAATTTCCTCTAAAAATTATAAATGGAATTTCCTTATAACCAACCCAGTGTTTCCACTTCTGGATATATATTTGAAGAAACCCAAAACACCAATTAAAGAATATATGCACCCCATGTTCATTGCAGCATCATTTCCAATAACAAGTACTGAAGCATCCCAAGTGCTCATCAGTAGACCAGTGGATAAAAACGGGGTGGTACATACGCACAATGGAATAATACATGACCATAAAATAGAATGAAAACTTACCATTTGTGAAAGAATGGGTAGACCTAGAGGCCGGCTTTGTACTGAGTCAGACAGAAAAAGACAAATTCCATATGATTTTACTTATACGTGAAATCTAAAGAACAAAATATAAAATAGAAACAGACTCATAGATACAGAAAACAGACAGATGGTCGCCAGAGGAGAAGGGGGTTGGGAGGCTGGGTGATAAAGGTAGTTATTAGGAAGGACAAATGGGTAGTTACTGAACAGTCACTGGGATATAAGTTACAGCACAGGGAATACAGTCAATAGTATCATAATAACTATGTGCAGGGCCATGGGGGTACTTGAAATATTGGGGGGACTACTTTGTAAAGTATATGATTGTCCAACCACTATGCTCTACACCTGAAACTATTATAGAATAATGTTGAATGTAAATGGTAATTGAAAAAGCAACAAGAAGGAAATAAAATTGTGTCATTGGCTGCTTACCCACATTTAATTAATAATATGATACCTTATTTCCTTATGTCAAATGAAAAGAAGGATGAATGGTAGAATCCTAGTACCCAAATACTATCCTATGATCTAACTCTACCTTTTTATACTGGAGAAATGAAAACTGATTATAATAACTTCAGTCCAATGTACAAAAAGCAGACAATCTTGTTTTGTTTACAAAACTTACATAGAGAATAAATTTTTGAATAATCAGTTTTCCTTTAAATTTTTTTTTCATGGTACCCCAGATCGCTTCCTTCAGCACAGGTAATGGAGTGCAGATGATAGAACTACCGTAACCATTTCATCCCAAACTCTACAATTCATACTAATTCATATAAAAATATGGAGACTCTAAAACACTAATTAACAGGTTGTTTTTTTCTCCCTGCTCTGAACTCCATGGGTGGGCTTCCTTCCCGCCACCACCCCTTTCAGACGGCCTGGAAACACTGGTGCACACGGCTGCATGCTAACACTCGGACGACACGTTGATGTGGGCAGGGCACCACTCCCACCGACCCACGGCAGAGCTGCGAGGGAACCCTCCCCTGAATGCTTGTGTTTGCCCGCTTCTGTGGCAGAGGTCAGGGAGGATGGAAACTGAGAAATGCACCCTCGGGTCCAGGCTAGCCTCTTGTCACATGCCATTTGTCATTTAAAAATTAAAAATTGAACTGCCTTATAACCCAGTGATCCCACTCATGGGTATACACCTGAAGAAACCCAAACACTAATTTGAAAAGACATAGGCGCCCGTACACTCACTGCAGTTACTTACAGTCGCCAGGATACGGAGGCAGCCCAGTGCCGTCAGCAGGCCAGCTGGTCCCGCAGGTAGCGCTTTGTGGAGGAACGACAGGCCCCCACATGGCCTGAGACGTACTGCGGTTCATTGGTGAAATAAATCACACTGGAAGCTTCATTAGAAATTAGTTATCTGATTGCAGAGGCTTGTGGCTATTGGAATGCTTTGGCGGGGAATTCATTTTACCTCCTTATTGGGTAAAATTCCCCCAACCTCTATTTTGGATGGCAAAACAAATGTTATCTAAAATTGAAGACCATACTGTCTACTTCTCCTCTATTACCCACACTTACTATATGACCCTGAACTTAAGGTTATTTTGGAAAGCTTGTTAGGGGGACGAATGGATGAGCGGATAATAATAACTCCCATTTATTGAGGATGAATAATATGACAGGCACTACCATTTTATTTAATATTAAAAATCCTTTGAAATAAATATAAATCACCCTCTTTTCCATAGAAGGAGGTAAAGCTAGTTCTTGAGCCAGACTGTCTGACCCAGAGGTTAACCCCACTGCATTGGTTGATGGATCAACATGTGCTTGTTAAGTGTTTTCTGCCTTCAGAGCCCTGAAGTTTCCGGAGGGTGGTGAAGAGAAAGGAGAAGACAGAACAGCTGTGCTTTAGAGGAGACAGCAAAACATGATGGAAGAGTGAGTCCAGAAAATCAGTTTGACTTCCCTATATCCTCATCAATGGTGAGAGAGAGAGGATGGCATGGTGTGTTTGAAGGTGATAACTGCTCCAAGGAGGGACGTGAAGCTTGGGAAGGAGCCGGGACCTGTGGGAGAGTGGTTCCGGCAGTCTCCAAGTACAGAGACAGGGATGGAGATGTGCTGGAGATGTTTGCTTCAGATTTGTATCCAGAGTGGCGACTGCTAGGTAGATGGGTGGAGATGGAAGCCTGGAGGGAAGTATCAGGAACGAGAAGGGATCTCAAAGTAACACCCATATTTCAGACTCTGCCGAAGTCCCGGAGCCTGGGACAACCCCAGGGGGAGCGATCTGGTGCCGAGGAGCTCAGGGCTACAAGGAGGCAGTGTTCAGCCCCACCGGGAGAGGGAGGGGCCCTGACAGATGCCTGCGGGGCACCTCTTCTGTGCCAGGCAGAGTTCTAGACAGAATTTCAGTGTGTTTTTCATGCAGTCACATGTCATCTGGGCTCCAGGCTCTGGGATCGCAGCCTGACTTCAAACCCTGTCTGGGGAGCTGTGACTCTGGTGTCTTGACCTTTTTTGCACTTCAATTTCCTTGCCTGTAAATAAGGATCCTTTAGCACCCACCTCATGGGGTTGCTTAAGGCTTAAATTAGATCTTTAAATGCATTAGATAATGCGTACAAGTGCGACGACCATAAACGTTCCCTGGGAGGTGTCCCCTTTCCTCCTTCCTGCGGCCCTGGCGGTGGACTCTGTTCTAGCACACAAGGCCTCTGATGTCCACAACCAGAGGGGCTTCCGGGCATACTGGCTGGGCGCTAGGTCCATGTGGAAGGAGCCGGGAATGGGAGGGGAGGAGGTGGGGTGCGGCTCCTCTCTCCCTACGTTTGAGAGAGAACTCGACGGAGCTGGGCCTGCCCGAGCACAGAGTCCAGACAGATCCTTGCTGCTCCCTGACGTTTGCTGTGGCTACTGAAAGTACACAGAGAGGACCTGGACACTGTGACACAAGGGGGGCCTGGTGCTGGACTGGGAGGTAGAGATGGAAGAAGGTGGGAGTCCATTCCATCAGCGATACTGCTGTGTTGGGAGGAGGGACCCCATTCCACCTCCCCCAGCATCTGCAGGTTACGACCCTTGGTCAGGGCAGACCTGGGGCCAGACGGCTGGCTCCAACCAGTGTCTCTCTTCTGGCAGGAATGGAAGGAAAGGGACCCTGTTCTCAGCCCCTTCTCATTCCACGTCCACTCAGCAGTCCTCATGCTGAGCACTGAAGGTGCAAGAGGAAAGAAGCACAGGCCATCTGCAATCGGCACGTGGCAGGCAGGTAGACAGACAAGAGAGGAGCAAGGACGATGGGCCAGGGGCAGAAGGTCTCACCAGGGCAAAAAGCCCCAGGAGCCTAGTAATGGGCAAAATTGGGAGAACAAGGACCTCGCCCCTAGAGTGAACTTTCTTTCCCTAGCACATTGCTAGTCAGGCGGGTTAGAACCCTTCAGAGGGGGAGTGGACAAAGGTCTGGGGAACGGTCCTTAAGCATTAAGCCCTCAGGTTCATGGGGTTCTGACCTGAAACAAATACATCTAGGCCCCAGGTGAAACAAATACATCTAGGCCACCTCCTGTCATTCTCATAGTGCTCCAGAAAAGCAGTTCTAAGCTCCGTGGACCTCATACCTGCTCTGGGCCTTTATATGTTCCCAGGTGTTCTGACCGCCATTCTCCCTTGTGTCTCACAATCAGGGTGGGTGGAATAGTGCAGAACAAGTAGCAATATACAGCGTTTTATGTGACAGATGTATTCTGGAAGTTTGTATGTCAATCTGTTTTTTTGCAAATTCAATAGAGTCTTAAAGAAATTAGAGGGATTTGTCATTTAATGGAGTTCAAACCTACCTCTTTTTTTTTTTTTTTTATTAAGTGAAGGGTCCTTTTGTAATGCAAATAACATCTTTCTACCCTGAGCAGAGATTCTGTCTTGGCTTTCTTTAAATGAGACACACCTCTTTGGAGCAAATGTGGGGCTTACAAGCAACATTTGAATTGCAGGCCAGCGTCCACCCTGCCTTTGTTCTAACCACTTGCTTCCGTAGCCTTTATTGATACGGATCAAGTATTATTTTGGCCAGTAGAGGGCCCTCCAGATACAGAGAGACTGAAGAATTCCCGAATACGTTCCCTGCGCCCAGACTTCAGATCACACCCAGATTTTTGAGCACGCAGCATTTCTTGCAAATCGGATTTAACTGAGGAGGGTAGCAGTAGCATTGATGTTTCTTTTATTTAGGAATTTAAGCAAAAAAGAGACCTCTATTTAAAAGAGCAGCTTTTGGATTATAGTCTATTTGGAGCTGGAAAGGAGGTACTA
Source organism: Mormoops blainvillei (assembly GCA_004026545.1). Taxonomy (NCBI): domain Eukaryota; kingdom Metazoa; phylum Chordata; class Mammalia; order Chiroptera; family Mormoopidae; genus Mormoops; species Mormoops blainvillei. The sequence continues at coordinate 11,795 of PVJD01005467.1, read as the reverse complement.
ATCTTGTATGTGGAGAGTGATCTTGCAGAATTCAGCACAGCTTAGAAGAGGGCAGCTTTGAACAAAGGTTATTCCTCTGTGTGAACAGAAACACACCAAGATGCATGGGGCGAAGTGGGGCAAGAGAATTTATTTTTATAATGAGGAAAAGAGGTTTAGGTAGGACTGGAAAAACAGCTCAGAAGGTTGGCATCTCACACCTAGTAAAACACAGAATCACCATTGTTTATTTTCATGACACATTTTTTTTTCTCCTGGAGTTTTTCTACCCTATTGTTTGAGTCTAGTTCAGAGATTTTTATTTTGCTGAATGTTGAAAAACACCATAAATTCTCTCCTCCAAGATGTCAATGCAGCATGAAAAATTTCATATCCAGTCCCTAATGGGTCAAAACACAAACCTGTTGCAAAACCAGGTTAAAAAAATGAGAAAAAGTGTCAAGGAAATAGTCCAGAAAAGAAACTGGGTCAATTACCAGGTTTCTTCAGTTTATAAAACAAAAAAAAATTCACTGAAACTCTCCATAGACGTCCAGTATTAAACCAGTCAAAATAAAGTCTCAGGTTCTAATCTTTTAAGGCCTGGAACAAAAACTGGAGTTGATTGTATCGACTTACATGGTTCCCCTGAACAAGTAATTTCCCAGCACTGGGCGGGGCAGCTGCAGGGCCCAATGACTCTGGCAACTTCGAGGGCTACTTTGGGCCCTAACGACGTAAGAACGTGGGTCCTATGAACACATGCAGCCGCTGGGCTGGAGGCTGGTGTACGGCAACCTGTGCAAGGACTGCATTGGTTCCTACATTACTTGTCCAGCTCTAAAATGGAAACAAATAGTTCTCTGACTCATCCTGTAAGGTTCTCAGGCCCATGAGAGGGCAGCTCCTTCTATATTGACCTGAGGGTGATACAGAAGAATGGAATGGATTGGGCCCCAATAGAGAACCTCAGTTTCCCATCGAACTTGGGTGTTATAGGTAGAGTGGGCAGGCAGATTGACTTGGGACCGCATCGGCAAACTTTCCTTTCCTGGAACCCCCAAACGTGGGCAGTAGAGAGCTGAGGGTGAGCTCAGCAGATGAGTGTAGAGGGTCAAGGAGGCCTTGATGAGATCTGCAGCACTGGACCTTTATATTTGACCAAAGTTCTCTCTCTTTCAGATTAACCCCTGTGTGTTGGGTTGTTGGGAAGCACTGTTCCGGTGATTGTAGCTCGGAATTTTGGTTCCGGCCCAGGGATGATGCCTGGGAGTCAAGCCTAGGACCCACCCAGTTCTGACTGTAGGCAGTAGGACTCAGTCGGGGCAGTCCCCTCGGCGGTGGTATCTTCTCGCCATGAGAGCCCTAGGAACTGTAGAGAAGCATTTAACTTTAAGGCTAGGGGAATGGAGGTCGAGGCTAATGCAGATTGGCTGAGATCAGTTACTCAGGAGAATCCGGCTTCTCAGAATTGCCCCCAAACACTGACAAAAAGTCAAATCGGGGTCTAGAATCCTCTCCTGCATCTGTCCCCGCAACTGTCATAGTTTGGAACACTTACCTGCATTAAACATGCATTTCCCTCTGACATGTGTGTATTGTTTTTTAACAAATAGTTGTGTTAAGTGAATGCGGCACACCTAGCAGGCAGGCGGTAAGTATTTGAGGAATATTGAAGAATGCCGTGGCTCGGCGGTCAGTGTGGCTCCTATTCAGAACCCCTCCCCAGCGCCCTACTCACGCGAGGCGAGGTGGATTTCGCATGAAAGGGCTGGTCAAGCCCGGCCTGACCGGAATGGTCTTCGTGAACACTGGAGCATTCTCAGACGCGCCCAGTAAAAGCCGCCTTAGCAGGCGAGAACAGCTGGGGGAGGGCAGCTGGGAGTTTTCCTAGAGGCCGTGCGCTTCCTTTGTTCTGGTAGATTTCAGCCAGAAGGAACAGCAAATTTTACTGTCTGCAAACCACCAATAAGCTACTCCCCTCCGCCTTCACCTCCTTCCTTCCCAACCTGGGCATTCATTTGCTGCTTGTCTCTCCTCCTCCTGTGCCCCAGAGCAGTCCCCAGGGACAGAGCTCTTTGTTACGAACACACCGAGACAAGGCAAACTTGCACAGTCTCCAGGGCAAAATCAGGGCTGTCCTCCCAGGAGGGTGATCGCCGGGGCGGAGACCCCCACCTGTGGATCTCCCCCTCCCTGGGGGGAGCGACAACCTGCATTGTGCTTGGGACGCACCCGTTTCTACACCAGCTCCAGCAGATGGCGATGGTGAGCACAGCCAGCCGCTCCCTCCCCCGCCCCTCTCCACCGCCGGAGCCTTGCTGGGCTAAAGCGAAAACAGATGTTTTCATCATTTCTGGATCTGGCATGTGACTTGCAGTTCAGCAGTGTGCAGACATAACCCAGAGTTGTGCATTTCCTTCATCCCCTGCAAAATAAAAATTCTTGCTTAAACGAGCCTTCCTCCTCAGTGAACCACTGACACATGATCTGTTTAGTCCAAGGGACACGTGTAAATGGAGCTCCAACTGCAACTGCCTTTGTAGCCAGCCAGCCCTGGCTCTATAATTGGGAGGCTGGTGCTCTGTGTGTGTGTGTGTGTGTGTGTGTGTGTTAAAGAACAGCCGGGGCGGCCAGACTAGCTATCTTTACACCAAGTGATGGAGAGAGGTGCTGGCTTTTTAAAATAGCCCTGGCCTGCCTGGTGGGGGAAGGCACTGAGTGGGAGCCAGTGTGTCCTCAACAAAACAGGGAGGCCAGGAGGTGCACCATGCCGCAGCGTGTCCACGGCAGGTGGCAGCATCGGCCTGGGATGGCCTCTGCCTCTGGCCAGCCCCAAAGCAGGGCCCTTTTACTTTCGGTGGCCTCAAAATTATTAGTTCCAGATGAATTCTTGCAATTGTAATATTTGGTTTAACCCAATCTGCCCGATTGCGTCAGCACACGTCCAAATACAGCCGTCTGTAGTCGAACCAGACATCAGAGGCATGCTTCAAGGGTGTCAACATTCTTTTCTCTTTTGAAAGAATTTTTTTGAAAGGGATGTTGATTTATCCCTTAAAACTAAAGAAGGGTGAGCCAGTTTGGGGATGGGGTGCTGGAGAGGGAGCCAACGGGGAACTCAGGGGCGGTTGTAACAATAGAACTTCGTGGGCTGAAACCTGCTAAGAGTGAAACTGGATTTATTTGTTGAACTAGAAAGGGACCTCTGGGCTCTTTGAAGGTTAGAGCAAATAAGCAAACCTGGTGGGCATTTGGTTTTGCAAGAGAAGAGCCCTCCCTTCAAGTCATGTAGCGGCTGTTGTCAGACACAAAGCACGAGCCGTGTGTCGGTGCCTGGGCCTTGGTGTGCGCTTGGCCTGGCTGCTCAGGAAAAGGGTTGGGGGGGTGGCCACCCATTTTAATTCACAGCTTTGAGGGGTACCCCAGGTCACCATGCTCAGGATGCAGACTGGGTTTCCTAAGGACACCAGCTGAAAGCCCCAGGGGACCCACTTAGCAGACGGAGCCCTCCTGAAGCCGTCTGACACATGGACCTGCTGGGGTCCTCAGGGGCCTTGTGAATAGGCCGGCTGCCATAGGCGGCCACTGCCACACCCTGGTGCCCATGCCAGGGAAGCTTGGCACCTGGTCTGGGGGGCGGTCCATGGTCTCACAGACTTTATAGGCACGTAAGCTGGGACTGGAGGACTTCTCTAAGCCCTGGGGAGAAGGAGCAAAATGTGCAAAGGCAGCCCAGGAATCCTGCTCCAGTCCCCAGGCAAGAAAGGGTGTCCGGCTTCCCTCAGCTGTGACGGAGTGCCCCGGTACTCGGAGGCGGCCTCCGCCATGCGTCCCCCCAGCCCCACCTCACCCCACTTTTACATTTGTGCTCAAATTCTTCAAGTACCTTGGCTCAAGGCTGTAGTGAGACCCTCGCTGGCCCATGAAAGGCAGACTGACCGTTTCCCTGCAGGTCTCTGGCTTGACACTGATCAAAAGTCAGGGCCTATCTGGCAGGCACTTTAAGGTCCGTGTGTCAGGAGCTAGCGGCTGGTGCTGGTGTCAGGCAGGCAGGCGACTGATGAACCATCTTGTCAGAGGTGGCTGAGACCTCTCTTCTGGTCCTGCTTGTTCCAGGAGCCAGCCCACTACCTGGATTTGACATAGGAAGGGTGATGGGAGCACCGCAGAGCTGGCAAACGCCTCCAGGGCGATTAAGGACCGAACTTCTCGCTGTTTTCCTTTCAGCTTGAAAAATACGTGTGTCCCCACAGGTTGCTGGGGACCTGCTGATGGTGGGTGGGGCTGCAGGTTGATCCCAAGGGCTGCTCAGCTGGGGGGAATAATCAAGTCAGGCAGACAAGCCGGCGTGGGCCTTACCATGGTCTCTGAGTACCAAGAACCCCGGTGTCCCTTTCCATGGCCACCCTGACGTCATTCCCTTCTGAGAACCAGCTTTGGAGGGTACAGCCTCAATAACACAGAGGTTCAGCCCTGTGTATGCGAGAATCACCTGAACCCCACCCCAGAGCTGTTGAAATCAGAATGGAAGTGGGGTGCTGGGCTGTCATCATAATTTTAAACCACTTTCCCCTACTCCCATCAAATGATTGTAATGTAGTCACTCTGGTTCCACCCCAACTTTCCTCGTTTTACAGATGACATTCCTGAGTATGTAGGGGTTCAGCCAAGGTCAGACACATCCAAGTATAAAACCTCTGGCTTCTCCGTGATGACTGAGACTTTTCCTCAGCCTTTAAACCATTGGTGGCGGAGCCAGTCGCCTCTTCCACTTCCATCACTTTTCTCTGCCCAGTGAAACTTTCTAGTGCAAACCTGTGCTGCTGTTTTGCCTACAAGAAGTTTGGAAAGAACATATGTTTCCAGAGGAATTTTCAGTTTTTCTGGTTTAAATAATGTTCATATTAATGCTATTTACAATACCCAAGGCTGGAAACAGCCTAAGTGCCCAACAGTAAATGAGTGGATCAAAAAACTGTGATCCGTTTACACAATGGAACACTACGCGGCAGGAAGAAAGAAGGAGCTCCTATCTTTCGTGACAGCATGTGCTAAGTGAAATTCTTTTATAACTTAAAAATAACCTTACCTGAGGATATGTTTATTGATTTTTTAGAGGAAAGGAGGGAGGGGGGGGGAGAGAGAGAGAAACAGAGAGAGACAGAGGGAAACATCAATGTGAGAGAGAAACATTGATCTGTTGCCTCCCATATGCACCCTGACTGGGGGTCAAACCCGCAGTCTTCTGGTCTCCGGGACGACAGTCCAACCAGCTGAGCCACCCGGCCAGGGCTTAAATAAATACTTGTACTCAGATAGTTAGAAATGAGTGTCACCTTTCACCCTGATTTCTTTCTCATTTATCACTTTTAGTCCCAAAAGAGATTTGCACTTGTAAATGGTCATCACAGTGCTAACTGCCCTGCAATGATCTGCTTTTATGGGTGAGGGATTGAGCCACAGACAAGCTCGGTGAAAAGTGCAGGGTACGGTGGGGAGCAGAAGCAGAGGGAGCATGAAGGCATCTACCTCGCACCTGGTGGGCTCGAGGGCTTTATTCTCACCACTCTTTTCTGTGACTGCTCAGGGGCCCCGCTGGGGGCAACAAGCAGCCTCCAAAATAGCTCCACCTGCATGGGCAAGGGAGGGTCACTGGCTCATCCTTGTGAGATCAGGTGTCTGAGAACAGGTTTGTCTACAGCACTTTGAGATCTTTGATACTTAAAGTTTGAGTCACCGGGAACAAGAGAGACAAAGAGCCCAGATACTGCTGTGGAGGTAAAATTGAAAGGAAGCTGCACAGTGAGTCAGGAGCAAAGGTTCCTTACATGACCTTGAAGGAGCCATCATACCTCGACCTGAGTTCTCTGCCCTGAAAAGCCAGTGAGATGGACATGATTTCTGAGGCCTCTCCTAGCTCTGACACTCCCATCTTTAGTCACACCAGAGGGACCGGATTATCTTCTCTCTCAACATTAGTCTTGAGCCATTTTCCCAGTGGCCCAAGGACTAGCTTGTGAGTGTTAAGTGGTAGCTGTAGATGAGCAGCTCCAGAAAGGCCATAACATGGTCCCCTGCTCAGTGCCTGGCAATTCCAAGAAGGACAGTGGCTGTCAGTCCCTCTGGTAGAATTTAGTATCTTCTTGGAGGAAGTGCCCAGGGGTTCTTTTGTCCATTTACCCACCCATTTCCTCCATTATTAAATATTAAGTACCTACTATGTTTTAAAAATTATTAAGAAATTCTCATACCCAGAGAAAATCTTCTAGGTTCAAAGACACTAAAGAAGCATTATAACTAAATGCAACATGTGAGCCTTGATAAGACCCTATATCCAAGGGGGAAAAGCTATAAAATATATTTTTGAGACAATTTGGAAAATCTGAATGTAGACTACATAAAACCATAATAATATCGTGATTTTATAAGAGAAAGTCCTTATCGTTAGGCACATGCTGATATATTTAGGAATGAGTGTCATGATGTTTGCAACTTGCCTTTAAATGACTCAAGAAAACGAAAAAAGGTCATGTGCCAGAGTATTAACAATTGGTGGACCACAGATGGCATGTTTTGAGTGTTCATTGACTAGTAATTCAACTTCGATGTAGATGAAAAAATTTTCAAAACAAAGAAGCAAGACAAGAAGTTCTCCTGTCTTCAGTGAGCTTACTATTCACTTAGGGGTTACCCATGGTAGAAAGATCCGTGAATCACTATGGAATAGAATGGGTAGCCCGTGGGTGGGTAAGTAGCCAACTTTGGGAGCCCAGAATACAGAATGGCCCATTTCCCTCAGGGCATAGGTGGCAGAGGGCAATCTTCCCAGGCGGCGCAGGGCTTGAGCGAGGGAGGCACAGAAAGATGTGTCCGCCTTCCGTGGGCTTCAGGCTGAGGGGACAGTAGAAGCACAGTTACAGAGCCTGCAGTTGTTTGGAGACAAAGATTAGCCCACTGTAACTGGAAGACAGAAGGCGTGTGAAGAGATGCACTGGGGTTTAAGTACTAATTTTCTGATGGGTAGCCTTGAATGCCACAGGAATAAATTCAAACTCTGATCTTTCAAGAAGAGAGAAACCAAACATGTAATTCATTCTGCGTGCACAACTGTTTGCTATATAACTGTCAACACTCAGTTGTCTAATTAATGGATTTTCTATGGCAAACTCCTACTGACTCTTCAGAACCAACATACATGACTCCTCTCTAAAGGTTTCCCCAACCCCTGCACATAGAATGATTCACTCTGGCCTTTCCTGTTCCTGTTACTGAGACTCACACTCATCACCCATGTTGTGGGGAGCATGTAAGAGCAGCTTTGACAACAGCCTGTCGGGCTCCTTTCTCTAGAATTAAGCCACTGCTCCTTTGGCTTCTCCTTGTCGCATTTCCTGTGGCTCCTCAACCCAGATTTTCGTACTTGCCTCAGGCTCTGCTCTTTAGGGTGGCCAGCTGATGCTCTCAGGGTTCTTTGGCTTCTTCATGTTAGCTGGTCCTCTGGCTGCGTGGATCAGGGCTGAGGAAAGGGGCCTGGCTGCTGCCCAGCTATGCCAGGACCTGTTTCAGCTGGGTGGGGGTCAGGGGACTTCATCAATGCAGAAGAAAAACGCGTTCCTCCTCCACGTTCTCAGAACAAACCTGTGTGCCTTTCTTGTATGTCGTACTTGCCATATATGCTGTGGGTACGCTCTTTGTCCATTTCTCCTCCTAAATGTCTTAGTCAGCGTAGAATCTCCAGGGCTTAGCAGACTACCTGGCACCCAGTAAACGCTCAATGAATGCTCATTGAAGGGATGAGTAGGTAAATGAATAGACAGAAAGAGGAGTGTCGTTTCGTATCGTGGCACACGTTCAGATTTCTGCCCCTTATTTGGGTGCGTAACTGAGAACTATTTGTGTAGAAACAAATACGCAGGAAATCTATCTTATTGAAATTTCATCTCTGTGCTTATTTGCATTAGTGTGAGTTTTAAGTGCTGCTCCTCTGGGATCTGGGAAGCTCCTTTTTTCTTTTTTTTTTGGATGCATGTGAGAGATCAACTCTGCCTTTGAAATCACAGTGGGATTTCAAAATTCATCAACATAGAGCTTGTGATAGGAGTTGACTTATGAACAGTATTAATCAGACTTTGCTCCTACTTTTGGCCGTTCTCATTAGCAGATCCACCAAATATGCAGCAAACACTAAATCAAACTATAGCTAGAGTTGGATTCCTGTCCAGCCTGCATGGGAAACGCAGTGTCATTGATTCTCTGGGGCATGGCCATTTCATCTCTGTTTCACACCCAGCATGTCATGTGCAGGGGGTCACAGGAGCCAACGTCAGAGCACAGAGCAGCTTCTGTGAGGATCCCAGGCCAGGAGCCATGGGGTCTGCTCTGATCACTAAGTAACCGTCCTCAGTCCATGTAACAGATGGTGGGTAATTGTGTTGGCTTGCGTGTTTCATCCTGGCAGTATTCTCCCCGTCCTCTTCCTGTGAAGGATGGGAAATGAGTCTCCAGTTGCTTTCATAATTTAGGACCAAGCTGACCATGTTTGTGGGGTTCTTGTAGAAAATAGAAGCTCCGTGGTAAATCAAATGGCAGCTTAAATTCCATGTAGGACAAGTTGAAGTGGCTCTGGTAACTGATGCTACTGACCACAAATGAACACCTGGAAACCTGCTGTAGCTTAGGGACTTGACCCTGTGATAGAGAAGGTTTCCCACCTCTTACTTCCACCTCTTCAACTTTAATGAAATTCAGTGATTATTTATTGAGCAACTTTCACGAATAAGACACTGCACCAGGCGCTTTGGGTGCACGATATTATACATTAGACATTGATTCTGCTCCTCAGGTACCTCTAGATCTACATGCCATTTCTCCCCAAATTTTTGCAGGACCACAAAACTGATTTCATCCTCAGGTTCTATGAGATAAATTGGTATAGAACAGAGAGATCCCAAGAAATAAAGGTATAGATGAAGTTTAAGAGATTATGTTCAGTTCAATGTCTTAAATGAAAGTTGTTATGCAAAAAAAATCTGGTTTAAATACAATTTCCCAGGACCCATTCCTTTGTAAATATTATCTCCAAATTCCTTTGTAAATATTATCTCCAAATTCTCTGGCTCTAGAAACAGCCATCCTTCTGCCTGCCATTCAAAGGAGAGGTGATAAGAAGGTTCTAAATGGTACGCTTTCATTATTTGGGACATTTCTTTTTCCTCGACTTCAGTTCCAAGAGTTCATAGCCTTGAGAACAGAGAGCTGGAACTGTGGGCACTGGGTAAAGACTTGTTAAAAGAAGACCGACAAGCAGGATTTTGAAAGTAGCTATAAAGGAAAATGCTAAGTAAGCTTTATCCATGGGAACCAGGTACCTCTGGATGAGAGGGAGTGATAAGTTTGAAATTGATTTTGCTCAGATTTCCCAGAGTTCTTTTCTGCAAGGGCCTTTTCTTGGGTTACTGTGGCTCTAGAAGATTCTGTGTTCTCTGTCATAATGAAGGGGGACCTCACAGCTGCTGCATCCCATTATCTCTCCTGCCATCCATTAACCCACTGATTTAGGTTTATTTATTAAACATCTGCAAGATATCTAGTACTGCATTCATTGCTGGTGGTTAAGGGGGCCAGCCCATCTTCAAACACTGATTCTATCATGCATTGCTGATAATAACAAGTTATTTAACTTTTTTGAACCTCAGGAATATCCATATTATATTGTAGCATTTCAGTAAAGAATGAACGAAATATGTTTGACAAGCCCTGGCATCTGGTAGGTACTAACCCAAGTTCCTTCTGTCCTCCTTACTTTAAATCTGAATTTCCACATTGTAAAATGTAGGTAGAATAACAGCTCTTTCACTAGAAGGTTTTAAGAATTAAGTAAGACGATGCATGTTAAAGCGTTTGTAAGCTCTTAGCTGCTGCAGTGATGGTAGCCATTATTATATAGGCACTGTCAGAGGGCTTACAGTGACACCAGAAGGCCATGGCACATGCCTCTCAAACACTCACACATGGAGCCTAAGATCTCCGATGCCCCCATGTCTCTCTGTGGGGACCCCTGTGCCCAGTGCCTTCTGTTGGGACCTCAGTGCCCCTGTGCCCTCTGTCAGGACCCCTGTACCCTGTGCCGTCTGTTTGTGCCCCATGTCCTCCATAAGTACCCAATGCTCCACTGTAGCCACTGAAGTTCCCCTATTCCCCAGGGCCCTCTTTGAGTACCCTAATGCTCCAATGCACCCCATTAATACCCCAATGCCCAGTGTGCTCTGCCAGTGCCCCGATGCTACAGTATCCTCTGAGTTGTTTGACCTAATCCATATTGCTTCTTGCAATAGGACAGCCGGGCAACAAAAGAGGCTACCAGGTAGCTTTCAATGATGTGAGGGTTTTTGAACAATGCCGAATTACCCTTCCTGCCACCTCTCTCACTGAAGCTCCTACTGCTTGAGCACTGTTTTCCCTGCTTTTCACCTCCCACCTTGGTCCCAGCGAGCCCCTGTGTGATCCGATCCCTGTGGCAGAGCCAGGTTGGGTGGCCTGACTTCAACCAGCCTGTCTTGTCCTATTCTCCCCCCACCTCTCTGCTGATGCTGGACCTTAAGCTAGGATTGGCTTCTCCTTTCTGTCCATGCCATTTACTGAGTTGTTGACTCTCTTTCTCTGTTTGTTTTCCCTAAATCTTTGTGTTCATGGTGATAACCAGCATAGGGGCTGCACACATCGTGTGTTCAATAAATATTTATTGGGGGAATGGTTAATTTTCCCCCTATTATATTCAAAAAGACTTAATGAAAAGATTAGCTGTATGAGGCACTGTGCCATGTACCCTGTTGAGCAATTACAGGAAGGATTCCTGTCCCTAAGTAGCTTAACATCTAAAACTGTTAAACAGATCTAAGTACCCATTTACAGCAGCAGTCAATGGCCTGGGTTCTTAACCCGGAACCTACTGACCACCCTCTTCCCCGTCAAAACCCTGAATTACATGGAAAAGGGTGCACACGTGCATATTCTGGGAATAGACTCCAGAACCACTATGAGAGCTCGAGCAGAAGTGGTGAGAAAAGCAGAAGATTCTGGATTCTATTCTGGATTTGTTGATAGACTGGATGAAGAACATGAGAGTAGAGGCAGAGGCAAAGCTAACCCTTGGGTTTTCTATTTGATCAGTGGGCGGATGCCCTGCCTTGGACTGAGAGAGTGATGACTGAGTGGTGGAGGCAGAAGGGGACTTGGGGAAGAGGAGCCAGAAATGGGTAAATAATAAGTAAGCTGGAGACGTCTGGTAGGCATCTAAGCACAGATGCCGGTGAACGGTGTGTATATGAAAGAGAGCTCGGGGCGAAGCTGAGGTCGGAAATGTAATTTGGGAATCATCAGTGTGTAAATGGTATTAAAACCACTGGGTTAAATATTAACCAGGGTAGGAGAGGTCCAGGAAAGGAGTCTGGAACCTCCTGAAATGTACATAAATGGAAGATGAGGATCAAACAAGAGAGACTGAGGTGGGGAAACCACCGATTTAGGAGAGCAAGGTGAGCCCAGAGAAGACAGTGTTCACAGAAAATCAGTGGGCAGCCACGTAAAACTTCTCTCCCAGAACATTTACTTCACTGTAATATACTTATTTACTTGTCTGTCTCTGTGACTAGACTGACCTTCTTGAGTGCAGGAATCATATCTTTTTTATTTCAGAATCAACAGGGCAGAGCACAAAGCTGGGCACATAATCAGTATTTGCTCATTGTCTAATGAGTGGGAAAACAATCTCAAAAGCCAGGCAGGAGAGTCCAGTGCTCCCAGAGCAGAGATCT